>JAPKLX010000136.1:0-204417 GCA_026898415.1 Leonotis leonurus | reverse complement strand
TTATATGGAACTAAAAATAAGTTCGATACATCATCTAAGAATAGAGCTTGCTTTGAGGTATACAAACTCTAACATATTGTCCACCCAATTGTAGTAACCAGTCTTGTTTGCAATTCAATATATAAAATAATAAATAACAAACCAATGATAGAAAACATTTATTTTCATTCTAATGAAATTGAAAACAAGTCTAATACACACTCAAAGTACAAAGCATGCTTTAAGGTATAACAACCCCAACAATCTCCCACTTATATCTAAAGGAGGTCTATTACATGTCGTACTCCTAGTCCCTCTACGTGTCGCTCAAATGTCTTCCTGTTTAAGCTTTTCGTGAAGGGATTTGCCAGATTGTCTTCTAATGCTATTTTCGTCACCACAATATCGCATCTCCTTACTATATCACGGATGATGTGATATTTCCTCTCGATGTGTTTACTTGCTTTATGGGCACATGGTTTCTTTAAATGTTGCATCTCCCAGTAAATTGTGATACTTGCAGGCATACTCGAAATCACATCTAGTTGCATCAAGAAGCTTCTAAGCCAAACTGCTTCCTTTGCAGCCTCTGACGCAGCCACATACTCAGCTTCCATAGTGGAGTCTGCAATGCATTTCTGCTTTACACTCCTACATGTCACGGCTCTGCCTCCCATACTAAACACATATCTGGAGGTAAATTTCCTTGAGTCCCGATCTATCTGAATATCAAAATCGGTGTAACCCAAAGGACATAATTAATCAGCCTGATAAACCAAACAATACTCCTTCTTCCTTTTCAGGTACTTGAGTATGTTCTTTACGGCTGTCCAATGGCCATTGCTATGGATGGACTAATATAGAGTTACCATGCCTACGACAAAGAAAATATCCTATCTAATACACATCATAGCATACATGAGACTACCTACTATAGAAGCTTAAGGTACTTGTCTCATCTCCTCCATCTCACCAAGTGTCTTTGGATACATGTCTTGAGAAAGGATGATTCCATGTTTGAAGGGTAAGAAACCCTTCTTGGAATCCTGCATATGAAAGCGTCTGAATACTGTCTGGATATAAGATTCCTGAGATAGACATAAGATTCTCTTTTCCCAGTCACGGATGAACTTGATCCCGAGAATGTGTCCTGCCTCTCCCATGTCCTTCATATCGAATTGATTGGACATGTATTTTCTAGCATCTGATAACATCTTTTTGACACTTCCGATAAAGAGAATGTCATCTACATATAACACCAAGAAAATAATTGTCTTACTCTCACACTTCTTGTACACACAAGTTTCTTCAGGACACTGATCAAATCTATAAGACTTGTTAACCTGATAGAAACAAAGGTTCCATGATCGTGAGGCTTGCTTAAGTCCATAGATGGACTTCTTAAGCTTCCAAATCATGTTTTCTTTTCCTTGAACTGTGTAGCCCTCGGGTTGTTGCATATGGATGTTTTCTTCCAGACTTCCATTTAAGAAAGTTGTCTTAACATCCATTTGCCATACTTCCCAATCCATATGTGTGACAACTAACAAGAGTATACAGGTAGACTTGAGCATGACTACTAGAGAGAAGATGTCATCGTAATCAATATCTTCCTTTTGAGTGTAGCCTTTTACCACTAGATTAGCCTTGAAGATAATGACTTTTCCATCGGCCCCTCATTTCAACTTGAAGACCCGTTTAGTCCCAATGACTTTGCAGCCCTCGGGCAGATCAAGTTGCTTGTATACCTTCTTGTCTACCATGGATTGCAGCTCAAACTCCAGTGCCTCTTTCCAGAGGTGTCAGTCATTGTCTTGGACCGCTTCGTTGAAATTCCATGGGTCCGATTAATCTAGGCCTAGGACTGAGTCAGATGCCTCTCCCACTCGAATGAATCTGTTGGGTTGGCGAACAACCTTTCAACTACGATGAGCCTCCACTATAGGTGGTACAAGTGCTTGGGTTGATGCTAGTGGTGGTTGTGTTTCTTGTGAATTTGGACTTGCTATAGTTCTCATTTCCTCGAGAACTATCTTGCTTATGGACTTGTGGTTGTTCACATAGTCTTCTTCTAGAAATCGAGCATGAGTGCTAATCACGACCTTTCGATCTTTGAGACTATAAAAGTCCCACCCTTTTGTTTCTTTAGGATAGATTATGAATAGACACAAGTCAGTACGAGGTGCTAGTTTGTCGGCATCCTTTTATAGCACCTGTGCTAACAACGCCACACCTTGAGGTGTTTTAGAGTGGGCTGATGCCCGGTCCATAGCTCAATAGGTGTCTTAGGGATCGACTTGGATGACACCAAGTTCAATGTGTAAACTTCTGTTACTAGGGCATATCCCCTAAACGAAATTGGTAACTCTGTATAACTCATCACTAACCTCACCATCTCCATAAGCGTTCTATTCCGCCTTTCTGCTACACCATTTTTTTGGGGTGTTCCCAGTGCAGTTAACTGTGATTGAATCCTTACTTTAAAAAAATGGTTCAAAAACTCAGAACTGAGGTATTCGCCTCCGCTATCAGAATGCAAACACTTGATAGTCTTTTTCTGACGATTCTCCACAAGTGCCCTGAATTCCTTAAATTTCTAAAGGAATCCGACTTGTTGTGCATCAAGTAGACATATTCAGACTTGGAGTAATAATCAATAAAAGTGATGAAATACTGCGCGCCACCTCTGGCCTGGGTCGACATTCGACCACAAACGTTGGAGTGAATGATATCCAACACATCTTTGGCTCTATTTCTTTTGACCTTGAAAGGTCTCTTGGTCATTTTTCCTTCCAAGCAGGATTCAAAAGTCGGGTATGGCCCTACTTGGAGTTTATCCAAAGACCCGTGTTCCACTAACTTTTGAATCCTCATATACTTAAAATCTCCAAGTCTTAAGTGCCACATATATGTAACATTCGACGAAAGACAATAAACTTTTCTCTTCTTGGTCACAGTAAATAAGTAAAGAGTTGTATTGGTTTGTTGCTTGGGTGTTTTGCATAGATAGTATACAAATCGTTAACCTACGTACCAGAAAAGATAAACAAGTCTCTGTTCTTGATAACTACGGAATAATAAAAGGAAATAAAATATCCATCCAAAACGAGTCTAGAATACGAAACAAGGTTGTTTCTAAAACTGGGTACTTGTAAAACGTCATGTAATACTAAAACAAAAGAAGTAAACTGCTACTCTAGATCTCCCACTCTCGTAGCATCTCCCAATGAGATGCAAATCTTTTCGTCTCTAAGCAGCCTTGATCGCAGGAGTGCCTGCGAATCACAACAAACATCGTCGGTGGCTCATGTGTCTACTACCCATGAGTGGGTAGAACTAGCCATTTAACATGACGAAACTACTAAAGTTGTAGACGTACCTAGACTGCTCACCAACTTCTCGCGAAGTGGACAGTCTAATTTCCAATGTCCTTTGTCACCGCACTTTAAGCATTTTCCAGTTCTCTCATTTTTCTTCTTCGAGATACAACCAGTTCCTTTCTTCTTTTTGACAGACAGTGACACTCCCTTCTTCTCGCTTCTACCCTTTTTAGGGTTGCCAAAAGAAGCTGGAGTAGCCTCAGTCATCAACGCAATCTTAGGGGAGGTTTTCATGAGTGCTTCTACCGTTTGGAGCTCAGCCAGTAATTTCGTCAAGGTATAATTATTTTCATTCATGATGTAGTTCAGACGGAATGACTCAAAGCTCAATGGTAAACTCTGCAAAATGATATCTGTCTGAGACTCGCCGTCAATTTGACCGCCTAGAGTTTCGATCTTGCTCAGAAAACCTATCATCTTCAGTAACTGGTCCAGAACTGATGTCTCTTATGCCATACAGGCATTCATCACATTGCGAATGACCAATTGTTTGGCCAACCTGCTCTATGTGAACATCTCATGCATGCTAAACATGACATCTGAAGTTATCTTAATGTATTTGTGTTGATGTTGCAGTGTGTTAGATATTGAGACCATAATATAACACCGTGTCATCTGATTAGCACGCATCCATTAATCATATTTAGCCCTCGCACTGGCAGATGCGTTCTCAAGGCGATTCTTTTCAAAAATCGATGCAAGTAGATTGGAAGTCATGCTTAAAAAAAATAACTGAGAATAATAAAACAAACTATCATAAAAAAAACATGCTCAAAAGCGAATAATCGAAAACCTTAAAAAAATGATCATTCTTTGAACATACTGTTTAAATAAACTATACAAGTCACGCAGTGTGATTGATTACACAATCCATTTTAAAACGGTTTTACTGGTCGTATAACTCAACAATCAGAGGCCGCGCTGTGCTGCTATAACTGCCAAATTATACCCAAGCTTATACCATGAGCACTGACACCAAAGACTATTAATTGATTTTAATAAACCCACAACGGAGAGGTCATATTGCCACCAATTAATATCTTACAACCATCTTACAGAAATCTTATCACGTGAACTAGTGAGATGTGATCCCGCTTGTAATTAAAACAAGTGACTTCACGAATAGACCGTCTCATGGAGACCATATGTAATCTTAGAAAATTAAATTAAAGAGATGCATATACAATAATAACTTAGTCATTTTTACCAAAATATTTTTAACATGGATAATCACATATTATGACATATTATGTAAATATAAGAACATCCATAATAACAGCAAATAAGGCCAAATTAAAACATGCAAGCACATTTTAAGGCACATAAATTACATCCAATTATCCAAAATTGGATAAAAATTAACTAACTCCTAAAACTAAGAAATCTAAAATTCAAATCATCATTCTTCTTGATTCTCCATCTCCAAATCAAAATTGAATTTAAACCGGGCTTGAAAAGGCCCAACAATTCTAAATGAACTTTGAAGTCGCGGTTGGGCTCGCAACCGAGGGATGCTGAGGCTTGACCAAGGGCTTCCAAGGGCCAGCGCACTGTTCTGCTTGGTGTGACGCGGCGCTTCGCGCACGCGCTTCGCCTGTCGCTAGTCGCTCTCTCGCGTGCTGCGCCCGCGCCAGCGCCTGCCCGACGTTGTGTCTCATCCGAGCGTTGCGCGCTGCTGGCACATCTCCTTCGTGCGTGCGCTCCGCTTGGGCACTAGTTCCGCGCACTCAGGCTCCTTCGTGCGCGCGTGCCTCTCCCCGGCGACATGTCGTGTGCACTGCTGGGGGGCCCACGACGTGATGCCGCGGCCCGGCTTCGGCCTCCGTTTCTCCGCCTTATTTTTCGTGTAGATTTATCTCCCACTCGAATAACATAATAAATATGAAAATTACAAGGAGATATTCTGATCTACCTATTCTAACACGATTAACTCCCGTGTGATTACAATTTAAGCCACAAACCGGGAACCAAAAAATGAATCAAACGAATAAATGTGGTATTAAAGCAAATAAGCCACGTAATATAGATATAATGCTTAAATTTAAATATATCATCCTAATAACGATCACATGCATATGAAACAAAAAATTAAATCAATTTATACAATAAATTAAAATCCTGTAACCATTTCTGATACCAACTGATAGAACCCATATGAGGGGCTCGTAATTCCACAGGATTCACAGGTTTAATAGATTATATAAATAATTAATGCTTAACACATAATACCACATAGGAGAATTAATTTTGGAATACACGTTCTCCTTAGCTAGTCCTTCGCTTGCGGAGAGAAAAATTGAGTCGTCAGCAACGAACCGCAATCCTCTCCAATGGATCTCATTGATCTACTTCCTCGACCTCCTTCGATCCAACCTCGATAACTTTTAACCTATTCCAAATCTACAACTTGATTATTGTGTGGACAATAAACTATCAAGCTTTGAGAGAAATTCGAAAATTAGGTTATGAAATCCCTATAATTTTCAAAAATTTAGAGATTATAATCCTCTAAATTTTGAGTGATTTATCTTGTGTTTGAATGCTCTAAATATCGGTCACTCTCCTCGTTATATAGATATTTTGGGCTTGGTTAGGGCTTCTAAGGTGAATTGATAAGACCCTCTAATAATAAAAATTAATGTCACTTTTATTTCTAACAATTCTCTCTATTATTCAAATTAGTTTGAATATTAATAATTCAAAATTAATTTGACAATGTCAAAATCATAACTTAATTTAATTAATTTTCAAGTCATTTTGACCCAATTAAATTTAATTAATTGTTTTGATCAAACATAGTATTAAATTAATTATTATATTAAGTCAATTTAACTCTCAAATTAATTACTCTATGAAAATGCAATAAAGTGTAATTCTATTATATATATTTATCGACTCCACTATATGATAAATATTGAACTTATCTTTATCCATCCAAAATTTCGGATGTAACCCTTTTGTCATTAATTATTTCCCGAGTTTAAGATTTACTAAATCAATTAATTAATTGAGTTCACTTATGACTCATATTTAATTAATATATTTATTCGTGAGTGATCCCAGTTTAGACTTTATGTTGGGTCCCGAGAGAGCAGGTGTGGTGTATGGGGAGGGGGGGGGGGGAAGGAATACACCACAATCCAAATTTTCCGCGTTTGGCTGTGAACAACAGGTTGAGAAGCAGCTCGCTGTTTATCCCAAAACAACTCGCTTGGAATAATAGTCGATCTCCTCTGATGTAGAGAGAGATCCAATTGCTCAAGTAAATTCTCAACACAGAGTGAATATAATCTGTCAATGAACAGATAGACTGGCAGCTAGCTGAAGCATACCAGACGATCTGTCCAACTACAGATCGTGTGCGGAAGCTGTGTATATGTTGTTGACTACTTTTACACTTAGAAAATATATTTTGTTTATACTGAATGTTCTTTAAGAGATTGATTCAAGATGCACAACTCGCTTAATTAGATAAGCTCGCTGGTGAGTGATAAACAAGGAATCAAAACAATGCAATGCAAAATATAAAAGAACACACAATATTTAACGTGGTTTGGGAGATCCCCTACATCCACGATTGATCAAAGCTAGATCAATGAATCCCTTAACCTTGGATCCCTCGTTTATTTATTCTCGTTGAGTACGAGTCAAAACTCAATTATTTATTCTCGCTGAGTACGAGATTATAACTCTCTTATTTAAACTCGTCGAGTACGAGATCTGGGTTCGGTTTGATAATCGTTCTTCCTCCAAGGTTTTGACTATGGAGGAAACTAGAACTATTGGCTTTGAAGGCTCAAATCTAAGATAAGTTCAAGTGGGTTTATCTTCATAAATATGGGGATTTCTCTCTAATTTACAACACTCAAGGATGTATATAAACTTTATCTAGTGTTGAATAAATCAATTGAAAACTGGAGAGAATCTTGTGGCGTTGAAGCTTTTTCTGGGCTATATCACGAACACATGAACCAACACCATTTCTGAAGAAGGCTTGAAGTATATATAGACATATTTGAAATATAGTCGTTGGAAGTCTTTGCACCTTTTGCAGTAATCATTAAATGCTCTTTTGACCGTTGGCTGCTGACTGTGCTTCTAGTCGTTGGAGTTAGTCCTACGTGGATGATGACGTGGCATAGGACATGTAGCTTATCAATTTAGGTAGATTATAGCTTCCTCCAACTAGGATGAGCAGCTCGTTTGGATCTTATAAGAACAGGTGGATTAAAACATTGAGCTGACTCCCCATGAACAATAGATAATTCTGCTATCGATCTGTTACACACAGATGATTTTTCTTAAGTTTTTTCTTGCACAGCTAGCTGTCCATCTCATAATGCAACTTGTTTGGGTAGTTATTGATCGATCTGTTAGACACAGATCGTTTGTATTGAGTTATTGATCGATCTGTTTGATACAAGGTTGATTCTATCTCGCTGCTTCTTGATCTTCATATCGATCTGTCCTTCGATCTAACGATCTGTCGTCGATCTAACAATCTGTCATCGATCTAACGATCTTTCCTTGATCTAACGATCTGTCCTTCGTCTAACGATCTGTCCTTGGTAAGTATGCTGGCCTCCTGTTCGATAAAATAGATGATATAAAAACTAAGTCTAGATAGATTAGGTTAGTCCTATGAACAAATCCTTGCATCAATCTATTCTCACATTTTGACTTAACCTGCTACATAACAAGGTTGATCTTTATAGCACAGATCGTAAATTTAATCTGGTCTTATAGGTTGATCACCCTTCTAATAGATAGACAAAATAAGATCAAGCTCTATGACACAGGTTGTTAACTCAACCTGATCTTATTAGTCAGCTGATCTACTATTGAGAACACAGATGGTTCCTATGGACACGATCTGTCTTTCATCGATCTGTTGTCTATCTAATCTAGACACAAATAAAACATAAATACCTAAGCATCAATATACATTAAAACGTAATCATCGTTTAATATTATGCATATATATTAAGGTTTTGCATTATGATTTTTGTTGGTCCCGAAAGAGCTAGATTGGTGTAGGGCGGGGGGGGGAATACACCAATTCAAACT
The DNA here is from genome assembly GCA_026898415.1 of Leonotis leonurus. NCBI lineage: Eukaryota > Viridiplantae > Streptophyta > Magnoliopsida > Lamiales > Lamiaceae > Leonotis > Leonotis leonurus. The sequence continues at coordinate 195,991 of JAPKLX010000136.1, read as the reverse complement.
TTTAAGGTTCATCTTTTGAACGATCTGCTTTTCTTGACTTCAACAGTTGGCTGAACATTTTACTTTCATACAACTTGCAGCTTTTGTTGATAGACAGCAGGTCGTTTTTCTTCTTTGAACGATCTGCTCCGTGCTTTTGACTAAACAGTAAGCTGTTAACTTTCAAAGAAAAGCAGATTGTTTTTGTCTTTGAATTAAAGCACTATTTAGCAGCACATGAAAAATTGGTAAATAAGTAGCTAAAATTAAAGATGTGATAACAGATGGCCTTTTACCACCAGCTAGTTGTTATCAACACTTGTACCAATTTCAAGGTTTATTAATCCCAGTTTTCCACAAAGCATTTTGAATCTGTCTTCGGGCAATGCTTTTGTAAGAACATCAGCTCGCTGCACATCCGTATGAATTTTCTCTATCTTGATGTTCTTCTTTTCAACATGATCACGAATAAAGTGATGACGAACATCCACATGTTTGCAGCGAGTGTGTAGAACAGGATTTTGAGTGATGGCAATTGCACTAGATCTATCACAAAATATTGGCACACCATCCATGTAGATTTCATAATCCTTTAGTTGTTGCTTGATCCACAAGATTTGTGCTGTGCAACTTCCTGCAGCCATGTATTCTGCTTCTGTTGTTGAGGTTGCAACCGAAGTTTGTTTGTTAGAGAACCACGAGATGAGATTGCTTCCAAGAAATTGACAAGTCCCAGATGTGGATTTTCTATCAAGCTTGCAACCTGCATAATCAGAATCAGAGTAACCAGTTAATTCAAAATTATCATCACAGGGGTACCATAAACCTATTTCAATGGTCCCTTTGAGACAACGCAAGATTCTTTTGGCTGCTTCCAAGTGGGATTCCCTTGGACTCACTTGATACCTAGCACAAACACCAACAGCAAAAGTAATATCAGGTCGACTAGCAGTTAGATATAAAAGAGATCCGATAATACCACGATACTGTTTTATATCTGTTGTCTTCCCAAGTACATCAGGACTAATCTGTCCATTTGTTTGCATAAGGATTTTTACTGGTTTGCTATCTTTAACTCCAAATTTTGTGATAAGATCATTGATGTATTTGGATTGATTGATTATGATCCCATCAGCAGATTGTTTGACTTGCAAACCTAGGAAGAAATTCATTTCTCCCATCATTGACATCTTGTACTTGTCCTGCATTAGCTTGCTAAATTTGTTACAAAGGAATTCAGATTTGTATCCAAAGATAATATCATCAACATAAATTTGAACTAAAAGGATATAGTCTGGAACTTTGATGGTGAATAACGTCTTGTCAACTGATCCAATCTGCACTTTGCAAGGCTTCTTCGATGTCTTTTGGTTTGGTGTGAGCAAGATAGCAGCTTAGTAATGCACTTTCTCCATGAATGCATCTAGTTTTGACTCTATCTGTTGGGTTCCCAACAATGAGATCAGATGGATGGCTATCTACCCATCTTCTTCGCCTTTTCATTTCATCCTCAGATATTTCGATTTCTATCTCATCTGGTGGATTCTCAAATTCGGGATGATCTGTAATAGAGACATCAAAGAGATTGTCATCATTTAAGTTAATACTTGATACTTCATTTACCAAGTTGTGAACAGATGGCTGTTGAGTTGTGAGTGAAGTAGATTGAATATTTTGTTCATCAACATATTGTTGTGAACATTCTTCATGCGAGGTTCCCCCTAGATGAGATATTTGTGTATCTGTTCCCCCTTGCTGTAGTTTCTCTATAGCATGTTGAATAGTAGTTTCTTCTTCATCTTCATCTTTTCGTGGACTCCAAAGAAGAATGTCATCGATGACTCTATCTGTGGAATTTCTCAAGATTGAATGTGAGAGATCATTTTTTGAAGAGGAGTAATCTGTTCCTGAAACTTCAAAATTAGCTTCATCAAAAACAACATGTGGTGTTACTTCCACAACGTGAGTTCTCTTATTAAAAAGCCTATAAGCTTTACTGATTTCAGAATATCCTAAAAATATTCCTTGATCACTTTTGCTGTCAAATGTTTTTAATTGAGTTTTCCCATTGTTGTGAATGTAACATTTACAACCAAATGATCTAAAGTAGGAGATTCGAGGTTTTCTATTGTTCCACAACTCATAAGGTGTTTTCCCGTGGCGTTGCGTGATGACAAATCGATTTTGTGTGTAGCAGGCGGTGTTGATTGCTTCTACCCATAACTTCTTTGGGAGATTGATTTCATTTAACATAGTTCGGGCAGCCTCTTTGAGCGATCTGTTACGCCTCTCCACAATCCCATTTTGTTGTGGTGTTCGAGCTGCTAAAGTTTGATGTTGAATTCCCATTTTTGAGCAGTATCCTTCGATCATATGATTGATGAATTCGGTTCCACGATCAGATCGAATGGTGATGATAGATGACTCCTTTTGATTTGAAAGTTTGTTGAGAAGATCAGGTAGTTTCTCTAGAGTTTCCTTTTTCTTGAACATAAAAACAACCCAAGTAAATCTAGAGAAATCATCAATAACAACAAGAGTATACTTTCTACCGTTTACACTTAATGGAGATACAGGTCCAAAAAGGTTTAGGTGTAGAAGTTCCAAAATCCTAGAAGTGGAGTGGGCTGCCTTTGTAGGAAATGATGCTCTTGTTTGTTTTCCTGCTTGGCAAGCTTCACATACATGGTCTTTGTCATAGATTTGAGTAGGTAGACCTTCAACCAGATTGTTTTTCACCAGCTTGTTGATTGATTTGAAATTTAGGTGGCTCAATCGTTTGTGCCATAGCCAGCTGGTTTCAATACTTGATTTTGTTACTAGACAGGTTTCAGTTTGATCATTCCATTGTACGATATACAACCTGTCCTGCAAAATTCCAGTAAGAAGAATTTCTTCTCCTTCTATGTTCTTGACAAGACATTTGTTAGCTGTAAATTCTACTCTCTTGTTATTAGCACAAAATTGGCTAATAGAGAATAGATTGTGATTTAGACCTTCAACATAAGATACATTCTGAATAATTGTGTTACCAACATGGAGATCGCCATAACCTCTTGTATATCCTTTTGAGTCCCCTCCAAAAGTTACAATTGGTCCATTGCTTTCCTTGTAGTTGGATAACATCTCCTTGTTGCATGTCATATGTTTGGAACATCCGCTATCAAGTATCCATACTGCACCCCGAGCTGTGCGCTTTCTTCTTATCGATCTCCTATCCTGCATTGAAAGTTTATTTAGCTACCCTACTGAATGAGGGTGCTTTGTTAGTGGACCAAGTTCCTTTTGGAACCCAAATTTGCCTAATAATAGTAACATTCTGTGAAGGTCTTATTTGTTTGCCACTAAAGTCAATATACACAACTTTCTTCTTAGCAGATGGTTGATTAGGCACAACTTGTTTCTTAGGAGCAGATGGTTTGGAAAAAACAGATGGTTTTCTTTGGTTGATTGATTGAGGAGCTCGCTGGTGATTGAACTCTTGAGCAGTTTGATTAATCTTTTGAGCAGGTTGTTTCCTTGGTTGAAATCCAATCCCTTGAGTAGTGAATTTTTGTTGTCGCTGACCTTGATCCTTGATTAAGATAGCTTGTGGTTGTCTCGCATTGTTGTTGAGATTCACTATCTTATCTTTTCCCTTTTCTTTGACAAATTTCCCTTTTGGTGGTCCTTTGTCAACTCCGTCAAATCCAAGTCCAGTACGGTCTGCAGCTCTTCTTTGCATGTCGTTGATGAGTTGAATCCTATCCTCCTTTTTGTGTATTGAGTGATTTATCATGGCTCTCAAATCATCGACCTTACGTTGGGCAGATGCTTCTCGATCAATGAGATCAGATATCTTGGCATTCAATGTGTAATTTTCTTCGCTCTTGCTTTTGAGTTGCTGAAGTAGAGCATTTTCCCTATCATTGAACGAGCTGCTGATTTCCTTCATTTCTTGAATGGTGTTAGCCATTCTTCCATTTTCTTTTATTGCATGTTTGAACATCTTGTTCAATCTTGCATGATCTTCCATGAGTTTTGTAAAATCTTTGATGGACAGATCGTCTTCACCTTCTTCTTCATCACCAGAATCACATATAGATTGATTAGAAGAATTGGAATTCTGACAGTTTACCTCTTGACTGTCGAGTCCATTGTCATGGCCCATTAGACACTCATCCCATCCTCCTTCATCTTCATCAGCTATGAAGGCTTCATCATTTTCGGATGAGCTGTCGGTTAATGTATTTGAAACAGCTTGTTCTTCAGCGAGCATAGCTTTTCTTTGTTCTCTAATCTTTTTGTCTCATTTGTTCCTTAGCTCTTCTCTCTCAATCTTGGAGATATCTGGGCAGTTTGTTTTAAAGTGACCTTTCCTGCCACACTTGAAACAAGAAAATTCGGATAGGTCAGCTTTAAAGTTTCACTTTTCCTATCGGGTCGATCCCCCGATAGATCTCTTTCTTTGAAGTTTCGATTGTTATCCTTGTAGAGACACTTGTATCTATTTGCCCTTAGCTCCATCTTCTGGAATCTTTGAGCCATGAGTGAGTATTCCTCGAAGTAGTTCTTTGTGGGGTAGTTTTCATCATCCGAACTAGACGAGTCTTTTACTATCATGGTTGGTGGGGACTTCTTTTCCACCTCCTTTTCTTTTTTGCTTTGCTTTGAATGCAGTTTCTTTTTCCTTTGTTCCTGCAAGAGATGGTTTGCTTGAAGAAGAATGACCATGAATACGATTGATTTCATACACATTGCCTGTTAGTAAATCAAATAAGGCATCAATAGTAAGAGAGTTGAATTCTGGCATCATGGGATGCATTGCAGAATATATCTCCCAACTGGCAGGTAGAGCGCGAATGATTTTGAGATTCTTTTCGCGTTGGGTATACTTGTCTTTGTATATTGCATCGATCTCAATCAGGATTTCAGTGAACCTGTTCTTCATTTGGGCAATGGTTTCTCCCTGCTTCATCTTAAATTCTTCGTATTTGTTGCAAGCTAAGGACAACTTGTTTTCTTGAATTACGTCAGATCCCATGCTTATTTCTCGCAGCACATCCCATATCTCTTTAGCTGTTTTGAGACGTCGGATTTTGGCCAGGTAGATTCTTCTAACTGTGCTGGAAATCAACCCTTTTGCATAGTCGTCCAAGCTTGCCTCTTTCTTCTCCTCCGTTGTATAGTCATCCACATCCATATCTTCGTCCAAACGTTTTCAAGATCTATCCAAGATGACCACACAGAGATAATCTCCTGTGAAATAGAAACAATGGTCAATATGGATCACTGCTCTGATACCACTTGTTGGTCCCGAAAGAGCTAGATTGGTGTAGGGGGGGGGGGGGAAATACACCAATTCAAACGTTTAAGGTTTTCTTGTTTGAAACTTAAATATAAGGCTTAAGCACACTTAATAACTAAGATAGGTTGGAGTAGTAAAACAAATCTTCTTGTCAGGAAGATTTAGTCTTGCTCAAATAATACCTTATGCGTGAAGAACAATAATCAAGAATGATAAACACAGATTTAAACTTGATTAAAGTTGTGTGCGGAATATGGTGGTTAATGCTTTTTTTAATGTGAAAAACGTTTTCCTTCTTGGAGAGATTATCAACCAAGATTTAAATGCAAGGGTATGAAGAAGATGATAATAAAGTAAAACAGAAAGTAAGAACACAAAGAATTTAACGTGGTTCGGGATAAACTTTCTCTACGTCCACGGCTCGATCAAAACTAGATCGAAGTCTACTATTTCTCCTTTCTTTTTACTCGTTGAGCACAAGCCTCAAGTTTTATCAAAACTAGATAACAACTTGAGATTACACTTCTTAGATTGAGGAACTACAATCTAAATCTTACAACTTCTGGATCAAAACTAGATCCTAACTTGGGTTTTGTAAACAATAGATTTCCAGAAAATAAATCTTCAAAAACTGTAAACACTACTGAGAATTCTTGATAGTTGGTAGTGTTTTGAATGATGAAAGCTTGAAGTTTTTAGCAGAGTAATAGCAGGATAATGGCTTGAATTCTCGTACTTCTTTCTGGAAGTGAAGGTGGTATTTATAGCATCTTTGAAGAAACTATCCGTTGGAGACAAATGTGTCCTTCTTCATTGCATTAATGGCTGCATTAAATGCATGGCAGGGTTTTGAGACACGCGCGGCCAAATGAGAGTGTATCCACCTTTCACGCGATTTTCCAGTGTATTGCCATACTTGGAATGATACACCGTACAGGATTTTTGATATGTTCGTACGTCATTCCTTAAAGCATACCGTTGATGTGACAATACTAAGAGTGGTTGACTTGTGACAAATTTAGGTATGTCGGCAGTCCACCGTAGTTATGGTGAGGGGCAGCTTGATCTTGAAGTAATGATAGTTCGCTGTTTTATCGTGCTGTACCTCCATCTCTTTGATTCTCCATTTTGAATGTGATGACCAGATCGTTTTTGACATAAAACGATCTGTTGTATATGCGGTAGAGATGACCAGATCGTTTTGGAACAAACGATCTGCTGTTTGAGATGACAGCAGGTTGATGTATTCATTTGGAACGAGCTGCTTCATCCTCTAGTAATGACTTGAAACAATCTGTTGTTGACATTGAGCAGCGGGCTGATTTTGAGAACTAGCTGCTCAACCACTTGTAATAAATTACAAGTATATTCTGCTTCCTATTCATTCGCTAATTCAAGTCTAGAGAACCAGATCGATATAAGTATGTTTGAAACTTCAAACCACTTTTATATTTGTGATCTGTTGATATGTGAACTAGAAAAAGAAACCAAAACAAGTATAAGTGTCAGCGAGCTGTTTATATAGGAAGCAGATCGTTATTAATACATAAAACGATATGCTCACCACATTAGGAGCTAGCTGACTTACAAAATGAGAAACTTGTTATCTTAGTAATCATTGCGTCCAGGATACCTCTTACTGGAATAATACAGATCGTTATTTATGTACCAAAAACGATCTACTTCTTTTACACTTAAGATATTCCTTAATAGATAACAATGACTACCTGGTTTCTAATATATAAAACATCAAAGTGTAGTTTCGAGAAACATCATCAAAACAAATATAAATTCATGGGGTTCCCAACAATTTTGCATCATCAAAATATATAAATAATGATTTCCACAATCATCAAAAAAGTTCCCAACACTTTATTTATTACATATGGAATAATTCTTAAACGCAAAAATAATTAATGGATTTAGTAAATCTTAAACGTAAGAAATAATTAATGACAAAAGGGTTACATCTGTAGTTTTGGATGGATATAAATAAGTTAAATATTTATCCTTTAGTTGATTCTATAAATATTTATAATAAAATTAGACTTTATTACATTTCCATGTAGTAATTAATTTGAGAATGAAATTAACTTAATATAATAATTAATTTAAGTGTAAGTTTGACCAAACTATTAATTAAATTTAATTGGATCAAAATGACTTGGAAATTAATTATCGATTTGACTTGGTCAAATTAATTTTGAATTATTCAAATTATAACTAACTTGAATAATTGATGGAAAATTTAGAGAGATAAAGGCGAGATTAGTTCTATTATCGAATGATCTTATTATTCGTCATTGAAACCCTAATGTATCCCATAATATCTATAAATTGAGTAGATATGTCACGTCCCCATTTCACTTTTCTAAGTAAAATCGAGGAAAACGTGACTAAAAGGAAATACGGATAAACAAATGAAATGAAAACATTGATAAAAGGATGATTCATGAAACGTACAACAAAGAGGAAGATTTCGATAGAGTGTGAGTGTCACGAACACCCCTAATACATCAACAGAATTTCAAAGTCTGAAATACTTGGTTCGACACGAATGAAATACGGAGAACAATTACAAGTTTGAACTACATAGTTCGAAAGCAAAACGGATAGCTAAACAGTTCTTGGATCTAAAACAACAATCTGGCAGCGGAAACTGGATCAATATCTAGATTTACATGTATGACGACATATAAACCACCGAGAGTAAAAACATTTAAAGTTCAACAAAAACCACCGCTGAGCCTTCCACTTCGTCATCACGACCTAACCTGCACATTTATAAATATATGCAGGGCTGAGTACGAAAGTACTCAGGAAACACATGCCGAAATCACATTCGTACTGATATATTTGCAATTGCCGTAATACAGTGCAACATAGGGATTTTGTCACTAAAGAACCTATGTTCACTAAATTCTTTTGTGATCTTAAAAGTTCGACTGCGCAGTCTAAGTTCTGGAGTAATAATACATATCTGTAATTCTGTGTGTCGGGAAAGTGGCCACTTTCCGCGAACACTGAACCGGCCAACCCGCTAAGATGACTCACGGTTCTGGTGTACACTAACCTCAAAAGATAAAGATCTTTAAAGGTCCGAAATCGATTAATATCAACAGATACGCATCATACCAAAATACAAATATTTTCGACAATGCAATACTTCATAACATTTGAAATTCTAAGCATTCTAAACGAAAATCATAATTTTGGTACAACGCATACGATTTTGATTTGTAAAAGAAAGCCTACCTGATGTGCTTCTTCGTCTAACGATGATCTGGTGTAGGTTGATTGAATTTCTTCTTCGCCGAACCTTAATCGTAATTAGGAGGAAAATACTCATCGTGAGTATTAAGTTGTCTTATCTAATCGAAAATGAAATAATATGCTATTATTTCATGAATTATTCTAATTATTACTCGATTTAAAATCGAGTCCTTAGTTGTTAATGCGACTATCATTATTAAAGAGTTTTAATAATTATCTAATTACTGAATCTCCCTAATATATATTTTAAATCATTTCAAATAAAGGTACTATAATTAGTCGAGATAATTCACTCGAAATAATTCAAGATAACTTACTTGAATTAAATAAATTCTAATCTGAATACTTAGTCAAAGTTCTAATGGTTAGTATTTATCTATTTAAAACCGATTAAGGATTTCATACTAACTCCATAATTAAGGGATAATTTAATCCACTTCTAATACCCATTCTGGGCCCACTTTACACAATTAAGAGGCCCATATTTATTTTAAAATCGAGCCCATTCTTGCATCAATTAACTGGCCCATTTGATTCAATTGATCCAGGTCCAGACCATTTTAGTAAACCCGGCCCGCCAGATGAATACGACCCGGCCCGTGGTGTCCTTCTTGGTTTTTTTTTTTCTCTAACCCTAACATCATTCTCCAGCCATTTTCCCCATCTCGCCTCCTTCCCGTTTCTGTCTCTCCCTTTCAATCGCCGAGACCACCATCGTTTTTAATCTGCTTCTGTCGCTCGCTTTATGTCTCTCTCGCCTCTCTCTTCTTCCTTTCTGTTCTCGATGTCTTCCTATTTTGATTCCTCGGCCGCTGCTCGTTCTAACTCGATGCTCGACCGACTTCTGCACTATGAGGTAATTCTTTCCTCTCCCTTCTACCTTCAGAATTTTAGCCTTTAATCTGAATTTTTGGATTTTGAAGCATGGATTTCACTTTCTATTTTCAATTTTAAATCTTCCTTCCGTTTCTTGTTTCCTGGTTGAGGTGGAAATCGCGCGGGGAGGTCTGGAGATAACCTAAGTTCTTCCTTTCTGTCCTTTCGCCGAAGGTAAATATCTACTCCTCTGTATTTTCGCCTTTGATGGCGATGGTTTAGTTTTAGGAGTGTTTTGAATTTATGAAACTTTTTATTAGCGAGTCTGAATGGTTTCAGAAATTTACAAGTTCTATTCTCGAATTTGAAATATAGATTTTTAAAGTTTCTGGTAATTTGGGTTTTAAGGTTTCTGTTCTCTGCATGCTTAATTTCTTTAAATTTTCTGTTTTAAACAATTTCTGAACTGGGTTTTGTTCGTATTTCTTGGCTGAGGAACACATGGGTTGCTGGTCTCGTTCTGGGTGGTTCGTTGGGGGGGGCTTCTGGATTGCAGGCGATGGCTTCTTCTTCCCAGGTAAACTTTTAGTTCTATTTTTATATTTTCTGGTTTATAAGGTATATATATTATTCTCTTCCTCCACCATTTAGTGTAGAAATTTGACAGTCTATTATTTCGAATTTGGAATTCGAATATGGAATCCTTGCAATTAGATTTTTAAAATTTTCGTTTTCTAAATGATCAAAAACTCTTTCAAGTTTCTGTTTTAATCAAGTTGCCAGATTATAGCTTTACTAAGCATCTATTCTGACTGCTTCTTTTATTTACGGCTGGGAGTAAAATGAGTGAAAAGAGCTTCAGTTTGGTTAAGAATTTCCAAGCTCTAATTTGTTTAAAGTTTAAACGAGTTCTGATTCAGATTTTTATTCTTATTCATACTGAGGAATACTTGGTTGCTGGTTTGATTCTAATTTATTTGTGGAGAGTAGATTTTGGAGCTTGGTTGCCAAAAGAGAGTAATCTCTGTTTTATGTTTTAGAATTTCTGGAATTTAAAACCTTTAAGTCAGTTTCTTATTCTGGAGATTGCATAGTAAAACATAAGTCTAAGTTCTAATATTAGAATCTATACGTATAGGTCTCAGTCCTCAGGGCATAATTTAAATATATAGAGATCTAAGTGTTCTGTCCTGATTTTGGATACTAAAAAACATGTGTGGTCTGAGCTTAATGTATCTATTCTAAGTTCTGAATCGTGTATAAAAACCTATGTTCTGCATGCTTAACACCATTTTAAACTCTGCTGCTAAGTACTAAAAGAATACCACTGAATGGTTTGGGGTAGATAAATACCTTAATACTTCTGGAAATTTTGAAGGAGAAGAACTTCTCGGGGTGTGGGTAGAACTGATTCTGTAACAACTTTAGGGGTGAGAAACTGAGTTCATGTAAAGAAAATAAAGTGAAGTGTTTCAGTTGGGGTTTAGTATAGACTGAGAAGATGAACCCAAGCTTACCTTTACAGCTTCTAAATCTGGACCTTGGGGTGACTGAGACTCTTCTCTTAATGGATGAAGGTTTCTACGTAGTAAGAATGCAGTGTATATATGAATTTTGTTGTGGGAGTGAAAGTATGTCTTAGAGGATAATATGGAGGAGAGTTTGTAGAGTCTAAATGTATAGTGGTTTCAGAATGAAGTTTGGTTAGCACTTGAGTTCTCTGCGTGCCTTACAGCCTCTTCCTAACACTCTACTCACTCTAGTTCTTGACTTTTGGGGCTATTATTAATGTGTGATTATCCTTTTCTGCTGCAGGTATAACTCTTGGAGTGGTGGAGATGAGCAGCTCGACTTGCTGCCATACTGTTTCCTTCCCATTTATCTTACTGTTTCTGTTTCTCTTCTTCTCCCATTAGTGTGATGTAACAGAAAGTTGGGTTAAAGTGTGCAGCAGTTAGTTTCTTTAATAACTCCTTAGGGAACCAAATCAGCTTGAGCAGATTTTGTTGCTTTCCCTTCTTTTATTTAATAGTTCTAGATGTAAAACTATATGTTCCCTAACCATGTATGATACACGATATTTGCAGGTGTGAAACTATAACTCCTATTTGTATTTATAAACCTTTATGTACATATTTCCCTTGGCTAAATATCATTTTATAAGATGTGGTCTCATTTATACTTACACAATTTTTCTACTAATCATTGATATGTGCATGCTACTTTAAAACACCAAGTTATACACAGATTATCATAATGAAATTTTAATATACTAACCTTATAAGCATGACACTCTCTTCAAACCTTAACTTATTATGGTATATACCCATACTATTTATTTGTTAATACTTTGCTAAGTATTACACTTATCTCTTCAAACCTTAACTTACGATTATGCACTTCCCAGAAATTTATTTAGTTCGTTCTCTTAATACACACAACTGTTTAGATGAGCTCACAAAATAATCATCATACGCCAAATGACTAACACGTACACGAAAAAAAATAGCTACTGATATCAATTAGCTAATTGATATAAAAATATGAAAGAAATTTTTTTATTATCGAGATTTCTGTTACAATATAATAACAGAGAAATTTTACGGGCCATTACAAGATAATATTGCCGAAAACTCTCTCCTCCATACTTAGAATTTTCGGCCATCTAGAGAGATAAGCCTTCTCTTATTTTTGAAAATTAGAATCTTCCATAATCTAATTTTTCATTTTTCTTCTCTAACAATATTTCATAGATTATTGCCTACACAATATTCAAACCATAGATCGAGAATATATTAGAGGTTTCCAAGGCAGGATCGAAGGAGACCAAGAGGAGATTCAATTGGAGTAGATTGCGGTTCGTTGTTGACGACTCATTTCGTCTCTCCGCAAGCGTAGGTGTAACAATCGAAAATCTTAAATCCCTAATTAGAGATTAAGGAAGCCTTAATTTGTGATTAAGGGAATATTAATAAGGGCTTAGAGGCATTTCATCCCTTAAAATTTTAAAGAAATGTACAATGAATTAGAAAAGAGATAATATTCGGTTAATTATTAACCGAAAGAAAGAAAATTTTGAGAAATGTAGATTATGTTTAGAAATGGATTTCATGGAATTATAAAGGAAAATATATGTGATATTATGTGTTAAAAGAAGAATTTCTTTTAGACATGAAGATTTTTGGGAAAACGTTTTAGTGAGATTTATATGGAATTTATTTCCAAAGATAAGAGGATGAGGTACTAAAATTATTATGTGACCTCCAATATATTTATATGGATGATAATGAGTGCTAAGAAAATTTAGAAAAATCATTTTGGAGGATTTAAGAAAAGAAATGGAATATTATTCCATTCGCGTAAAATGGAATTTAATCTATATTTTTATAAAGAATGTCCCGAATATACATTTCATTGTTTTGAGACTTTATATCGATGAGAATTATGAGTTTAAGATGCTAAGAAAATAATATTCAATATTGGAATTTTTGGGAATTTTTTTGTGGATTTTTCTAGAATATTTGAGAAAAATAAGTGAAAATATATTATTATTCCCATTATTTTATTAATTTCGAAAATCATGTGATAAATATGGGGAGATTTTATTTTTAGAAAGATCTAGAGAATGGTAGAGAATTAATTAATTAATGATGTAAAAAGACTATTTTGCCCTCCTAAGATCTCTTATATAAATACCTAAAGGACACTATTCAAGAGGGAGAAAAATCAAAGAAATCATCTTCTTCTTCCTACTCCTAAATTTCGAAAACTCCCTCCTTCCCCATACCAAAAATTTTTCTTCTCCTAAGCTCCATAAGTGTGATTTCAAGCTCAATCAAGTATGAAAATTAGCAAATTAGAGGTAAATGATGCTCTTCCATTATACTTTTAAGTGTTTATTTTGGAGAAGCATGATTTTAAAGCATGATGATGGAGGGTTTAAATTTGAAGTATTAGTTGTTATTTCATACTTAAAGTATGTTTAGAGTAGAAAGCATGTAGTAGAGGAAAGAATATGCATAAATTAGGGGACATGGATGAAGATATGGCTTAGGATTTGAAATTTGATTAAGCTACTACTTGATATGCTATGCTTAAATTGAATTGATATTTATGTAATTGAGTATGTTTAAGCATAAGATTAGAAAGAAATTTGATGAAAAATCCATGTATAAATATTTCATAATTTTCGAAAATTATGAAGATAAAGAGCCATGAGATTTTGATTTTATTTGTTCAAATTGATATCATATTTGAACTTATGAGTATGATTAATGCTTAGATTAATTTATTTAGAATTTTCCAAGCATTGGAAATGAATTTCAAAAATTTAGTAATTATGGAATTCTAAGTCTAAGTATATGTTGGTGCTACTTGAACTAAGTAATGATCCATTAGAGATCATTGAGCTATATTAAGCATAGTTGAATCAAGAAATTAAAGATAGAGTTAATCTTACACTAAGATGTTAAATTTCAAGAAGAAGGGCATAAGTGAAATTCATATATAGAGATTATATTTGTTAGATTTGGTGAAGTAATCAAGATAAAGAATGCATATGATGGCTAATGTGAATTTATAAGATTGTATTAGCCATGTATGTGAAAGTTAGAAATGGTTAGTTAGTGTGCAAAGAAATGATGTATTAACCTAAGAGAGAAATAAAGATGATAATAGATATAGATGAATTATCTCAAGAAATGTGTTAGAAAGCTTATATTAGCTTATGATAAGATTAGTATATTTAATTGCCATAAAGAAAGCCTTGATGGAATTTTTAAGAATATGGAAGGGATGTAATAGCCGGAAATAAGCCATAGAATTTCTAAGTTAAAAGAAGTTTAATATTGAGATTTAAGTATGAGAAACTAATTAGATTTGAATCATTATAGAAAAAGGGTCAGATGAGACTGAGAAGGAAATAAAAGCAGAAAGAAAAGAGGATCTAGAAGACGAGGATAGGTGGTGGCTATGAGCAAATTAGTTCCTTAGCTCTAAGTAACATCCAGGTGGGATTTCTAACCAAAGTTATGCACGTGCTAAAGATTTATATATGCTTTGAGATGTTTTTATGCTTAAAGAAGTTGACTTGTCTATTTTTAAGCATGTTGCATGTTACCTATCTACGCCAGAATTACGATATCGGCCCTATGCCGGACGAGCTGCCGGTAAGGGTTATGTGCACATTTGACCGTGAGCCTTCTAGCGTGTTGGCCGGTCATAGTGTGTTTGAGAGGGAGGCCTACCTCTCAACACAAGAAAGTAGATATGGTATTTCAGATTTCAGATTTCAGATAATTGTCTGCAGACTTATTTTATGCATATTCAGTTGCATTATTTTAGAAAAGAAAGATATATGAAGCATAGATTTGGCAAGTCAATTATATGGCTCTATGAGCAAGGTTTAAATGTTTTGGCATGTGTCCACTGAGTGCTTTATGTACTCACGCCCTGCATGTTTTCTTAACGTGCACGTTGAGCTGGGGATGGCGATGGATTCGAACACTGTAGTTGTTTTGTTATATGAACTTTTCAATGAACCATAGAAAGTCTTGTTGTTTTGTGTTGGATGTTTAGTACGTTGAGTTATGTCGTCACACATGTAGCTCAACTCATGATTCCGTTGCGACTCTTAGTTTGTTTGACACTTGAACACTCGGCACCTTTGTATTGGCTTATCTGTGGATATCCATGGTAGCATCTTCCTTTGTGGATTATATTGTTTCATCTCTATTTCTTGGTTGCCTGAGTTGGTATTTTGATGTATTGGAACTCCAAGTCCAAATATTGTGCAAACTTTGAATTTGCTAGAAACAGGGACGTCAGTTGCACCCTCTTTTCCGTGAGTTTTATAAGTCCGAATTTGCTGAATTTTGTACCATTTTAAAGATCTTTTCATTACCTTTCAAACGGTTCTTTCGGATCTTAATTCGGAGTTCAAATGAGAAAGTTATGGGCTTTCGAAGTTGATGTGTTAAGAAAGGGTTAAGGAATTGGGCTGTGACAGTTTGGTATCAGAGCAGTTCCTTTCCTGAGTCTAACAGTTAGTAAAAGTTCAGTGTTCAGAATCCATCTCCTACAGCTCAACCAGGTAAGAAGTTAGAAAGATATTTTCAGATAAGTTGAGAATTTTAAGCATGCAAGTGTTGTGTTTCTATATAGAGTTTGATTTGAGAATGCATGCAAAGTATGAGATCAGTTATTTTATTTATGTGAATTTTATATGAATCTTGAGAAGAATAGAAAGAAGAGAATAGAAAGAAGAGAATAAAGAGAAGAGAATAGAAAGAAGAGAATAGAAAGAAAATGTAATGAAATAGAAGAATTCATGGTATAAATAAACCCATAAGTTGCACTTTATAGGGTGGTAAGATTCGTGACTACCCCATGAAAAAAAGTACAAGGCCTAGAATTACGATTATGGGAATAACGAATAGTTTTTACGAGCTTAGAAGAGGAGAACAACAAGATTAGAAGTACGTGGTGATAGGTCAGAGAGTACGGAGTAACTGAGTTTGATGGTATAATTCAATTAGTAAAAGTTTTACCCATAGATTGGCAAAGATGGGCTGCTTCTCGTGCACTTGATTTTATTGTCAATAACCAGAGTCTTGATGAAACTGTTGATTTTGATAGATTTGTCGATGTTATCATTAGACAATATTAAAGTACTCAGAGTCCTCCCTTTGGTTTTATCCTTCTTTGGATGAGTTTATTCCAGCCGTTCATTCCATTATTTCATCCAATGTTTGTATCTGGGATGAATATTCTTATCCAGAGGCTGGAAACCATTGTTCTAGAACCAATTGTTGAAGAACCTAATTCTGTTGAGCCTAATGATCCTATTATTCCTTCGGATCATGAAGTGATTATTTCAGAATCTTCACCAACTCCTTTTGATGATGACCTCCCCCAGAATGCTTCTGACTTTTCTGATCCAAATTCTGAGATGTTTCATATTGACTTGGATTGATATGATCGACCTTTTGTTTCCCAACCACTTCAAGCTATTCCAATTCAAGATATTCCACTTCAAGCTATTTCAGATGATTTTCTATTTGAGATTTCATCTTCACCCCAGAGTCTACTTTCGGATGAACTTCACAGTCAGAACCAGGATCTTTTTCGATCATCAAAAGTTAAGAGATCTTTTAAATATGAACCAGAATTTTTGCTGAGTATTGGCACTACGAAGTAGCAGCCCCTCTAAATTAGCCAAATGTCTTTCATTAAAGGCTCCTCTGAATTAGAACCATCACTCTCATTTACTAGTCGCTCTCATGGACCACCACCACTAGAGTCAGATAGCATATAAGAAGAGTCGGAGTTAGAGAATGATGAGGAGGAGCTAAAATCTAATGAAGTAACAAACGACTCCGAAAACAGTAGAATTTAATTTCGACCAAGAGCGAGATGAAGGTAACGTTGACTTATCGCGAAGGCTAGATTAAAGATAGAGAGGAATTCTCCATTATGAAAGAAGAATGAAGGAAAAGTTTACCCATTATGAAACAACATTTTAATTTATTGTATAAATTGATTTAATTCTTTGTTTGATTTTCTTGTAATCATAATTGATAAGAGGATGTTAGATTTCAACTCAAGGATTATATCTATGTTTACGTGGCTTATTTGATTTAATACCGCATTTATTCTCTTTATTTCGTTTTCAGTGCCCAATTTATGGCTTAAATGTAATCACACGAGGGTTGACCGTGTTAGATTGGGTAGATTAGATTATTGCTAGTTAATTTCATATTATTTCATATAATTTCAGTGGGTGATAAATTTGCATGAAAAACGAGGCGGAGAAATAGAGGCCGGAACCGGGCCGCGACACGATTCATGGGGCCCCCCGGCAACAGGCGCTAGCGCGCATGGCACAGGCTTGGCGCAAGCACTGGCGCGCACGACACAACGCCCGGCACGCTGTGCGACACAGTGCCTATGTTGGGAACCCTTAGAAATAATTTTGATGATGTTCTCTCAAAACACACTTAAAATTTTTCATTTATTCGTTGCTTAGACTTTCTTATGTTGTAACAGAGAAGGTCACTTTATTCCGGACCTTTTCTTTTAGAAGAGCAAACCTGATATGCTTATTTCATAGAATTTGTTTATTGTAAGGGAAAGATCGAATTATAAGATCTTGACCATATTTTTCCCCATCTCTAGAACATGTTTAGATGATAACAATTTGTAAAGGACAGAAGACTTCTATTAGTTCTGATTTATAGGAGTTATCAGGTTCATTAGGTTGTTCTACTTATGAAGAAGGTTTATCCAATACAAGAGAAGCAGAACTATGAGATAAGAAGTGATCGCTGGATGACAATAGAAGAAGACGATCATCATGTTCCTATCCAACAAGTCTCTATTAAAGGAAGGAGATCAATCAAAGATTACTTCAACTCAGTCAAGGAGATTCCAATCTACTCCGCAAGGCAAGACTCGATTTATGGAAACAAGATCTTCACAATGTTTAGGCATTGATTGCCTAGCCAATCAAGCCAACGGTTAGAATTTAAATTTTGCACCTATAAAAGCTTCGACTCAAAGTATGAAAAGTACGAGAATTCGACAATCAAGAACTGTTACTCTGCCCAGATTTATTTACCTACATTTGAGCATTCAAAGTGTAAAAAAGTCTGAATTACTGCATAATGTTTTAGAAGCAACACCGTTTATCTTAGAAAACTTTAAGTTGTAATCTCGATTTAAGTCTATCTTATCGAGAAGTTAGAAGTTTAATTCATTCAAAGTTTAGTAGTTTTCTTGGCTTTGATAGTGAAGTGTTGAAGGATAATTTTCTCTGTAAGTTGTAAGAGACACGACCCATAATTCATCCGCGGATAGTCTAGCATTGACTTATATTTTTGGCTTGTACTCAACGAGTATAAACAACTGAGAATCCTAGTAGTGGATTTCCAGTCTTGTTTGATTGGACCGTGGACATAGGGGGTTTCTCAAACCACGTAAAATTGATTGTGTTATTTATTTTCTGCATTTTATCTTCAGTCATTTTATTCATGTTGGTCCCGAAAGAGCAAGATTGGTGTATAGAGGGGGGGGGGGTTCAAACTTTTAGGGTTTCTTATTTTAGTTTAGTAAAATAGGGCTTGAGCACACTTAATAAATTAAGATAGCTTGAATGGCAAGTCAAGTTCTTCTTTTTAGGAAGAACCGAACTCACACAGATAAGGCCTTATTATGTGAATAACTGAGATTAAGAATAACTTAACAAGTTAAACTTAAACTTAGTTGTGTGCGGAATTTGGTGGTTAATGCTCTTTTTAATGAGAAAATAATTCTCTTACTCAAGAACTTTTAACAAGAACATTTAAATAATGTTATGAACAAGATGAAGAATGATAAGGTAAACAAGAACAATAAAGAACACAAGTAGTTAACTTGGTTCAGGATAAACTTTCTCTACGTCCATGGCTCGATCAAGAACTAGAACTAGATCGATAATCCACTAAGTTCTCATTTCTTCTTACTCATTGAGTACGAGTCGCAAGAGAATATCAAAACTAGATATTATCTTCTGATTACACTTCTTCTTTTGAAGATTGATTACTAAAATCTAAGAAATAAATTAACTTGGATCTAAACTAGATCATAACTTTGGTTTTGAAAATACGTTTTCCAGAAACACAAAACATCAAGAAATTGTAAAACACTCAGAAAATTCTGGGCTGGTTGGAGCGCTTTTGAATGTTGAAAGCTTGTAGGATTTTGAGCAGAGTAATGACAATGTAATAGATGAAATTCTTGTGCTCCATTATGGAAATGAAGGTGGTATTTATAGTGCCATTGCTGGAACTATTTGTTAGAGAGAAGAAGAGTCCTTCTTCTTCGCATTAATTGTAGGACTAAATTCATGGCACATTTGATGTTGCACGCACCGCCCGTAATGCTTCTTGTTCCACCTATCACGTGATTCCCTAGTGATTTTCCATAACTTGAATAATTCACCGTACATTTAATTTGATATTCTTGTACTTCATTTCTTAAAATATCCTCTTTGATGTGACAACACACTGAGTGATTGATTTATGACAAATTTAGGTATGTCGGCAGCCTACCATAGTTATGGTGTGGAACAACAAGCTTGTATTCAACTAATAGATCATTTCCTATGATCTGTCATTCGAGTTGATCAATCAAGTATTGATCGGTTTGAGACCCAACTTATAGTTTAATTATTTTTCTTGATTCATGAGCCAATCTAGAGTCATACAGCGTGATAATATTGGGACATATCATTTTTATGACGATATGATGTTTGAGACAGCGGGCAACATGTAGAGAGGAAAACAATTTGTTTGTATCACGATCGTTTACTCGAGATGGCTCAAGTCTTCGTTTACCTATACTAGAGAACAACTAGTTCTTTAGGGCAAGTGGTTTTTCTATCTACGTGTTCTTCTACAATTGTCTAACTGTTCTACAATAGCTAGATAAAAACAAATCGTTCCTACAAGAAAGTTTGAGATTACAAACTTTATTTTTACAACATCGATCTTATAAAATCTATACAAAGAACAATACAAAGTCTAAACCACGACAGGTAGTCTCAATAACAAAGTACTGCTAGCTGCTAAATAGGGACATATCGTTTAATATCGATCTGTTCCTTTACATTATAGCTAACTGTTCAAGTGAATTTATACCTGTCGTTATAGTAATCAATATGTCCAAGAAAGCTCATTAGAATAATACAAATCGTATAACTAACGAACTGCTTCTTTTAATAAGCAAGTTGTTCTTTAAGAGATGATATTAATCAATTGGTTTTAAAGAACTTGTATTAACTAAGTGTTGTTTCGATAATCATCATTGAAACATAAACGAATTCGTGGGGTTCTCAACAATTCACTAACCCAACATTCTCATTCTCACTCTTATTCTGTAAACCTGCTTTGCTAAAGAACACTTGGATTAAAACAAGGTTTTCATTAAGAGCAACTAACTAAAACCACCATCTTTTTCACACGGTTCTGTAGAAGTGAAACCTCTCATGAAGTTAAACTCTCTCAGAATCAGTTCACACAAGAGTTTCATTGGACGAGATCATCTTCTCTTAAGAGAACCTATTCTGGTCATCTAAAAAGTCATTCTCGATTGAAGAAAGCTTTTAACTCTTGAACTAAAAAGTCAAGTTAACTAGAAAAGTTGGTATTTGGTGTATTCTCCCCCCCCCCATATAGCAAACGTAGCTCTTCTGGGACCAACGGCCCGGCACGCGGCGCGGCACAACACCCGGCGCGCACGGCACGGGACCGGGACACGACCTTGGCTCGGCAGCTCCGACTGTGAGCGTGCCGGCCCGAGGCTGGCCCCAGTGCGAGCCCAAGCCCACCCTTGACTCCTTAAGCCCCTTCGGGTTTGGGTGGGGTCCGATTCAGGTGCAGCGGCGATTCGACGTACGACGAACAAGAATCCGACGAGAGTTTATTTCCTTAAATCGATAAATTTGTTTCCTCAAATTGAGGGATTTATTTCCTATATTTGAGAAATGTGTTTCCTTAGGTTGAGGAATTAAAATTTTTAATTTGAAGAATTAATTTTAAATTCGAATGAGATATGATTTCCTATATTATACTCCCTCCGTCCTAGTAAGCATGACACAATTTATATTCATTTGAGTGTGTTAAAATAATAAAAAGTGTCAAGCTTATTGGGACGGATGTAGTAGTAATTAATTTCAAGATTCGATAGAAATTTGATTTCTTCAACAATAAAGAATAATTTATGAGATTTGGGGGAGACTTGATTTCACTAATTTCAGAAATTAATTACCAAAATTTGGAGGAAATTTGATTTTCTATATTATAGGAATTATATTTCAGTATCCTGTGGAATTTAATATTCTAAATTTTTGGAATTAGATTCCAGTATCCAGTGGCGATTTTAGAGATTAGCATTTAATTTCCTTGTTTTAAGGAATTTGTTTCCTTATTTTAGGTTATTTGATTTCCTTATCCGTTTTGGATAATTATGTGTCTTATTATGTGCTTTATTGTTCTAATTTGACCTTATTTGCTATTATTATGGATGGTCTTATCTGTTTTATATGATATGCCATAATATGTGATTAGCCATTGTAAAAACCTTTTGTTAAAAAAATTACTAAGAGATAATTGTAATTGCATTTTATTAATTTAATTTGCTAAGAGTACATATGGTCTTCATGAAACAGTCTTTTCATGAAGTAACTTCTTTTAATTCCAAGCATGATCACATTTTATGAGTTCATGTGATAAGATTTCTCAAATATGGTTGTAAGATGTTAATTGGTGGCAATATGACTCATCCGTTGTGTGCTTATTAAAATCAGTTAATATTCTTTGGTGTTAGAGTTTCATGGTATTAGATTATGTATAATTTAACGGTTATAGCAGCACGGCGCAACCTCTGACTTTTGAGTTATATGACAAAGAAAATCATTTTTAAATTGATTGTGTAATCGATCACACTGCGTGGCTTGCAAGATTGATTTTAAACAGTATGTTCAATGCGTGATCGTTTGTGAAAGGTTTTCGATAATTTTCATTTGAGCATGCTATTTATGATAGATTGTTTTATTTAGTCTCAGTTCTGTTCTTTAAGCATGACTTTCAAATCACCAACCCCATTTTTTTTTAAGATTACACTCGACGGTCCTATATATATTAATTATTTTAATGATTTGGACAAAGTCCTGACTACGAGTAACACAAGGTCTGTTTTTGACAAAGAATGCCCTTCATATTTCCTAAACACCATCTGAGAAGGAGAAACTTCGGTTGCCAAGAGGTAAAAACTGAAAACGTTTAGGGTTTGGTCAGATAGTACACAAGAAATCTGACTGTTTACTTCGTGAGAAGTGGGAAATAGTCGAGATTCATCCTACGCCTTAGTAGTGGAAACATGTTTGATGGCTAGTTCTGCCCAGTCCTGGGTGGTAGATACATGAGCCACATACCATGTTTGTTGTGACACGCAGGCATTCTTCCGAACTAGACTACTTAAGGAAGGCGAGATTTCCATCCTTTTGGTCACTACGAAAGTGGCAGTCGTTGCAGTGGGAGATGTGCAGTTGGAGATCACTTCTTTTGTTTTAGTATTGAGAGATGTCTTGCTCGTGCCCAATTTTAGAACGAATTTAATTTCGGTTTCTAAAACTAGTTCAGTGTTAATGATTTTATTATCAATATTGGCATATGCTCAAGTCTATTCGTATACTCTTGTCGGTTTCCGCACATATGGATTGGGAAGTATGACAAATGGATGTCAAGACAACTTTCCTAAATGGAAGTCTTGAAGAAAAAATCCATATGCAACAACCCGAGGGCTATGTAGATCAAGGAAAGGAACACATGTAAGACTATCTCAGGAATCCTATATCGAGACGGTACTTAGACGCTTTAACATGTATGATTCCAAGAAGGGTTTTCTATACTTCAGATATGGAATCCTTCTTTCTTAGGACATGTCCTAGGACACCTGATGAGATAGAGGTGATGATACACGTACCTTATGGCTCTACAGTAGGTAGTCTCATGTAAGCCATGATGTGTACTGGACATGGTAGCACGTTATCAGTCAAACCCTGGCAAAGGCCATTGGACAGCCATAAAGTACATACTCAAGTTAAGCTTGTCAATGGGTGGGTAAAACCCAGACCATAACTGTTAAATTAATTATGGCTCTAGAACCAGAACTGGACCGTTGAATATCGGATCCCAACCCGACCCGAACCGTTAATTAAGATATAAATGGTTCCGGTCCGGGAGAATACCCATGGGTATTATTGGGTATGGATCACCCATGGGTCTTGCTAAGTTTTATTTATATAATTATTCTAGTCACCAATTCATTAAAACTAATCCAGATTCCAAATAAATTAATTAAATATAAAATATTTAATAATGAAACTTCACTCTTATTTTATTTAACCATTATTAAAAAGTCACTTAAATACCATAATTATTTTATGAATTATATGTGTTTATTGCTTGGGTACATTTATTGTTGAATTAGGACGTATAGAGTGTTTGTCTACGATCAATGATGTAACACGAGATATTATAAAATATCATATTTTTAAGATTAAAAAACTTGGAAAAAAAATGATCAAGCCGGGCCGGGCTAGAACCGGAACCATACTTTACGGGTCGGGTCGGGTCAGGACCGACCATGGACGGGTTTGTACGGGTCTAGAATCGGAACCGGAACCGGAACCATTACTGTAAAATGAGCGGATTTTGACCGGTTTCGGGTCCGATCCGGGTAAAACCCACCCATTTGACAAGCATAACTCAAGTACCTTAAAAGGACAAGGAGTATTGTTTGAAATATATGGCTAATTTATTGTGTCCTTTGGGTTACACCGATTCTGATTTTCAGACAGATCGGGACTCAAGGAAATCTACCTCCGGGTATGTGTTTACATTGGGAGGCAGAGCTGTGACATGGAGGAGTGTGAAACAGAAATACATCTCAGACTCCACCATGGAAGCTGAATATGCGGCTGCTTCAGAGGCTGCAAAGGAAGAAGTTTGGCTCAGGAGCTTTTTGATGGATCTAAAAGTGATTCTGTGTATGCCTGCGAGTATCACAATTTATTATGATAACAATGGTGTAGTGGCAAACTCTAAGGAACCACAGACCCACAATGCAAGTAAGCAATCGAGAGAAAATATCATATCATTCGTGATATAGTAAGGAGAGACGACATTGTGGTGACGAAGATCGCGTCAAAGGACAACCTACCTGATCCCTTCACGAAATGCCTGAACAGGAAGACGTTTGAGCGGCACGTAAAGGGACTAGGAGTAAAGCGTGTAATAGACATGCTTTAGGTATAAGTACGAGATTTATATATGTCATTTGGCATAGATTGTATACTCTAAAACATGTTTGAGTATAAGTGAGAGATTATTAGGGTTTTTATACCTCAAAGCATGCTTTATGTTTAGACAATGTATCGGACTTGTTTACAGCTTCATTTTAATAAGAATAAATATTTCTATCATTGGTTTGTTATTTATTACCACTCTGTCCTTTCCAAAGAGAGGCGTTTCTTTTCGGCACGTAAATTAAAGTGTCTTTACTTATGCTTTATAAGTGTTGTAGTAATCTAAATGAAAAAATAAGGTGCAATTAATGTTAATAATTGCACCCTTATTAAAATTTAACATCCCTTATTATTTCTATTTTGGGAAATTCCACTCTTTGGAAAGGACATCCCAAAATGGAATACACCTCTCTTTGGAGAGGACAGAGTGATATCTTTCTTTATTAAATTGCAAAGGAGCTGCAAGTAATTAAGGTGTGTAATGGATCCATGATCACTTACGGTTACATAGTCAACTCCTTTGTAGGATAGACAGACTTCGACAATCTAGTCAATAAAGGCTGTTGTATCATTTGATGCGACACCTGACCTTAGCCCGCATAATGATATCGGTATTTATAATCTGACACACATGTTTTGCGTATACATATTGAGTTGTTTCACAGTGAGATAAGTTCTATGTGTTGTTTCTTAGAACGAGGTCTCGAAAATTAGTTTATTTCTTAATATGTGATCATGACATTGGTATACGCGACTAATTATACGCTTCTTTGATTCATATATATTTGCGGATTTTTCGTGACTCGTTAAAGTAATGTCTGGGGCATTAGTGATTGATTTAGCAAGAAGTGCTCGATTATCAATCGCATGGAATCGCATCTCGGTGACACAAGTTGATTAAATCCGCGTGTGACGTTCAGAAAGGTTTGTTGCATAAGTAACCCAGCCGGTTGGAATTTGTTCCATATTTAAGAATCAAAGTTTGAATCAGATCACTCACGAATAAATATATTAATTGATTATGAGATGTCATCAAACTCAATTAATTAATGGATTTAGTAAATCTTAAATGCGGAAAATAATTAATGAAAAAAAGGGTTACATCCGTAATTTGAATGGATGAAGATAATTCAATATTTATCCTATTGTGGAGTTGATAAATATTTATAATAGATTTAAACTGTATTACATTTCCTAAGAGTAATTAATTTGAGAGTTAAATTAACTTAATATAACAATTAAATTAAGTCTAAGTTTAACAAAGACAATTAATTAAATTTAATTTGGTCAAAATGACTTGAAAAATAATTAAATTAAGTTTATGATTTTGACTTGATCAAATTAATTTTGAATTATTCAAATTCAAACTAATTTGAATAAAGGAGAAAATTGTTAGAGATAAAAATGGCATTAAATTCTATTATTAGTGGGTCTTATCCATTCACCTTTGAAGCCCTAGCCTAGCCCAAAATATCTATAAATAGAGGAAGGAGAGAGAGCCGATTTTTGTAGCTTCTACACTTGAAAAAATCGGCCACTAAGAGAGATTTAGCTCTCTCAAATTTTGAAAATATTCGGTATTCAAAACCCCTATTTTTCATTCTTCTCTCTAGCGATCATGAATATGTTAGAATTTTTCAAGGTCGGATCGAAGGAGATTGAAGGAAGAGATCGAGGAGATCCATTGGAGATAATTGTTGTTTGTTGCTGACGATATCTCTCCACAAGCGAATGACTAGCGAATCAGATTGGTAAATTTCGCAATTTAATTCTCCTATGTGGTGTTATGTGTATGAGTTTAATTATTTATATGATAATTTAAACCTGCAGATTTATGAGCCCCTCATTACGGATTCTATCAGCTTTTGCTTCAGCATTCCTCTCGTCTCTTGGATCCGTTGTTGTTGAGTTTTTGCTTCAGTATTCCTTTTCCTCTCAAGTCCGTATCACGTGGCCTCCTTTAGTCCAATTCAGCCACTTCACGACCTTCTTCAACACCTATCAATCAATTAAGACAAAAAACAAACCACGACGTAAAACGAAATAAAAAGAACTAAAAAGAAGCTCCAAACTAACACATCAAGACTCGACACAAAGACAAAATAACCACAAAAAAAACATACTAAACAACTTCTCCATACTTAATCATTTGTTTGTCCTCAAGTAAAATCTAATCGTAGAATAAACTTGATTCAAGTCATTAATTAACCTGAAATCCTTAACAACCCTACGTACCTTCAATATAAGAACTTTAAATAAAATTCAATTCTCAATCATTATGAGTCATTCAATCACAAGCGTAATGTTTCCCATTAACTTAGCCAATCAACAAGTTCTGAATCACGATATACATACATCTCAAATCTCTCTAGCCATATAGCAAGTTTATTCCCCACTACAATCTTAAGAAAATGAGTAAGAACATTTTAAGGGCATGATCATTGGGTATAAACATCTATGGTTCAAATCGAGTGGCCTAATGTGGTTTTCCATACTCATTATCGAAAATAAGAGGAGTAGAGCCCACAAACTTAACTCATCAACTTATTCACGCCCTTCTAATGTGTTTTTTTATTATGTTTTTTGGGAGAATGAAATTCTCATGTGTTTTTTAGAAAATAGGGGAAATAAAATAAGTAAATGACTAGGGAGCAGTCAATCATAATCCGAATCATGATTGATCACAGGTCAACTAGCTAAGCAACATGCCCAACTAAACGAAAATAATCAAAGAAAATAACATAATCGATTATCGAATTCAATCTAAGTTCTACAACCATTCTATCACATACCAAAGCTTAAACATATTAATAATGACAATTCTAATGTCACTCATAATCAGATTAGTAAGAAAACAAAATAACTAATTGAGCATGGAGATGGAGTAGTATACGATGCACAGAAAACACAAGCAAGATGAAAACATAAAAGACACGAAATCAAGAGAGTCTAATAATATCCCCACACTAAAATCATGCAAGGTCCCCGTTGTATGACAAATGAGATAAAGACTAGAAAACTTCCCTGAATATGACAGGAGCCAACAACGAGCTTGAAAGCGAATAGCTCTCGAAATCGAATACCTGCACTAAAAAAAACACAGAAAATAAAATAATACCTACTAAAATAACGAAAAAAAGAAAAAGAAAAAAAAGACACAAACTAGTATGTTGGGTCGGTTAGATCATGATATTGATCGGAAGGTGGTGGTGGAAGTTAGGGAGAGTTTCAAAATACCGGGCTCACCTGCAACACAAGATTGTCATTTATATTATTTGTTTTATTTAAAATGGAAATAACAGTGAAATAAAAATTGGATGAAATGAAAATAAAATAAATTAATGTGGGTAGACTCCCACAAAACGTTCATTTATTGTCTCGAGCTCGACATGGCATCTCCTTCGCGAATCACTTCGGTTGGCAATGGAACTTGTCCTTCATACTCTACTGCACAAGCTCTCCCAAGGTCTCTACGAACTGCCTGACTTGGATCTCAATCTTCTTCATTGAAACCTCAATTGTCTCGAACTTCTCATTGCTGAACTCGATGTACCTGTTCAACATCTCCTTGAGTAAAACTTTTGGTGGGGCTTGATATGACTATTGTTGCGGATATACGAACTGTTGATATTTCTACTGCTGTGACGTATTTTGGGCCGGCTGAAATGGCTGTCTCAACAAGAAGTTCGAATGGTAGCGGTAGCCCGGATTGTATGAATTCGAGTAGGGGTCGAATTTTTGACGAGGCTGGAAGCTTTGCAGTGCATTCACTTGCTCTTCGTACTTCACGTGTGACTCAATTACACTAATACAATATTAGATCCATGCCCAAACTCTTCACAGACTCCGCAGGACTCGTTACCACGAATTTTTTGTAGTTGCTCATCAGTTGTACGAATAACATAAACCTGCCTCGTCAACTCCGCTAGCCGCCTCACTAAATCCTAGTTCGAGCTCACTTCATTCACCTTCTTCTTTTGACCCTTCGTGCTCCTCTACTGGGAGTTATCGACCATAGTCTCGAATATGTCAGTTAGCTCGTCTGCAGTTTTGCTCCCGATGTCTCCTCCTCGCGCGTTGTCTAACATGTATTGGAAGTTCTCGTGCAGACTGTCATAGAAGAACTGGTTTAGCAACTCCGCGGGGAGATTATGGTGTGGGCACTGCATTTGTGAGACCTTTGAATCTCTGCCATGCCTCGTGAAAAGGCTCGCCATCCATCTGAGAGAAATTCACTAGCTGAGACCTCACCTCCGACGTCTTCTGATTAAGATATCACTTGTTAGAGATAAAAGTGGGATTAATTTATATTATTAGAGGGTCTTATCAATTCACCTTAGAAGCCCTAACCAAGCCCAAAATATCTATATAAAGGGGAGATAGTTGGCCGATTTTTAGTTCATTCAAACACTAGAGAAATCACTCAAAATTTAGAGGATTATACTCTCTAAATTTTTGAAAATTATAGGGATTCCATACCTTAATTTTCAAATTTCTCTCCCTTTTAAAGCTTAATAGATTATTGCCCACACAATAATCAACTTGTAAATTTGGAATATATTAGAAGTTTCCGGGGTTGGATCGAAGGAGGTCAAGGAAGGAGATCAAGGAGATCCATTGGAAAGGATTGCGGTTCGTTGCTGATGACTCAATTCGTCTCTCCACAAGCGAATGACTAGCTAAGGAGAAGGTATATTCCGCAATTAATTCTCCTATGTGATATTATGTGTTAATAATTAATTATTTATATAATTTATTAAACTTGTGGATCCTACGGAATTACGAGCCCCTTATACGAGTTCTATCAGTTGGTATTAACGAAAAATGCTTGACTGTCAGTCGCATGGAATCGCGTCTTAGGGATACGAGTTGATTAAATCCGCGTGAGGCATTCATAAAGGTTTGTTTCATATGAAACCCAGCCGGTTGGAATTTATTCCATATGCAATAATCAAAGTCTGAACCAGATCACTCACAAATAAATATATTAATTAATTTTGAGTTTTCGGCAAACTTAATTAATTAATGGATTTAATAAATCTTAAACGCAATAAATAATTAATGACAAAAAGGGTTACATCCGTAATTTAAATGGATGAAGATAATTCAATATTTATCCTATAGTGAAGTCGATAAATGTTTATAATAGAATTATACTTTATTACATTTCCATAATAATTTCAAAGTTAAATTAACTTAATATAATAATTAATTTATGTCTAAATTTGACAAAGACAATTAATTAAATTTAATTGGGTCCAAATGACTTGAAAATTAATGAAATTAATTGATGGATTTGACTTGGTAAAATTAATTTTGAATTACTCAAATTCAAACTAATTTGAATAGTTGATGAAATTGTTAGAGATAAAAGTGAGATTAAGTTCTATTATTAGGGGTACTTATTCATTCACCTTAGTAGTGGAGATGTCTACATTTCTAAAGCTCAAAAAAAAAAAAAAAAATTGGCCACTCTTAGAGAGATTTTATTTCTCTATTGTCGAAAATCATAGAGCATTCCGAACTCTATTTTTTCGTTCTTCTTTCTCTTAAATGCTTGATAGATTATTGCCCACACAATAATCAAGTTGTAGATTGAGAATAAGTTAGAAGTTTCCAAGGTTGGATCGAATGAGACCAATGAAGGAGATCAAGGAGATCCATATGGTGATGATTGTGGTTCGTTGTTGAAAACTCAATTCGTCTCCGCAAGCGAAGGACTAGCTAAGGCGAAGTTATATTCCAGTATGTAATTGAGTGGGAGTCGAAGAACTGCATGAAAAACGAGGCGGAGAAATAGAGGCCGAAACCGGGCCTTCACATTAGGCCATGGGGGTTTCTGGCAACGCGCACGGCGCGTGGTGCGCCTAGTTGAGGAGCGCATCGTACGGCGGCAACACTTTCATTGATGATTACTCCTCGCGTGGCACCAGCACCAGCGCTGCGAGGAGCAGGCAAGCAGTGCGCAACGCTCGGAGCGCGGGGGCGCGCGATACGCGCGTAGGCCAGTTGCTACCCTTGCGCATGTGCTGCCGAGCCCGGGAGCAAGCCCAAGCGCTAGCCCTTAGCTACGGGCGAAGTGGGCCTGGGGTAAGCTCCGTCGCGACCTCAAGTTAGTTTTTCTTTTTTTTTAAAAAACATTTGGGCTTTTTTAAAGCCTGGTTTAAATTTATATTTCCATATTCTCTGGTGTATCCTTTTGAGTTACATCCAAAGGTGACCTCAGGTCCTGGTTTTTCAATGTAATCTGATAGTAGATTCTTGTCACATGTCATGTGCTTCGAATATCCACTATCTATTATCCAGATTGCTCCTCTTGCTAATTTGCTCCTTCTTGCAGTCTTCTGGTCCTGCAATTAATTCAATTTAGTTACCCTTCAACGTTTGGGTGCTTGGTTATTAGCAAATGTTCCCTTTCGAATCCAGAACATTTTTGGGTTAGGAACAGATATATAGCAAGTAATAATGTTCCCATCATCATCAACTTTAGACAGAGAATGAAATACAGATGGATGGTGTCTCTCTATTCCATCATTTTTCAATCCTTTCTTATTGAGTAATGTCCTGTTGACATTTTTGTTATGGACTTAATCTGTTTCTGTGAAGCGAGCTGGTTGACCCTTTGTTTGGGTGTATTGTCTGTATCCAGTCTCCTTCATCATCATCTTCTGAGGATGATCTTTCTTGTTCCTTAGATTTATTACTTGATCTGGTATTTGCTTTCTCTCTGGTACAAAACTTATGGTTCTTGAAGACTTTTCTGAGTGACCTGGATACCCTAATCCAGACGTGCCCTTTTGCTGCATATTGATTAGCAGTTTAGCACGTTCATCATTTTTGTAGATCATTTCTTTGCCTTTCCTTATCTTCTCTTTAGCAACATTGTTCCTATTGATGAGATCTTTAACTTTTGAATTTAAAGAGTGGATCTCACTATCCTTTCCCTTGATCTGTTCTTCCAGATTAGCTATTTGGGCTGCGAATTGTGTATTAGCTGAGCTTAGTATCTGTTCTGATTTCTTAAACCTATCATTTTCTTCTACTACTTCTCTAAATAATCTTTTGATGCTCGAATAGCTTTTGAACATCTCATTGACCTCATCCCATGAGTATTCAGCTTGATCTTCTATTTCCTGTTCCAGATCATTATCATTTGAAGAGATAGAGTTGCAAGAATTTACCTCGACTTCATCCAGTCCGTTTTCTAGTCCCACATAGCATTAATCTCAGCCTTCTTCGTCATTAGCAAAGAATGCTTCATCAATTTCTGATGAGCTGTCTGAAAAATGACTCGAGCTACTTTAATCTTGTTCAGCTATCATGGCCTTGCGCTCATATTTGAGTTTTCGATCTCTTTTTGCTCTCAGCTCTTCTCTTTGGCTTTTGGACAGATCAAGGCAATCTGTTTTGAAGTGACATGTTCTGCCACAACCAAAGCAGGTATAATCTGCCGAGTTAGATGATTTTGAAGATTTACCTGTCTGCTGTTTTGATTCATCCTTGTTATGAGATCGATCATTGTCACATTTCTTGTAGAATTTGTTTTTGTTATCTTTATAGAACCGTCTGTATTTCTTCGATCTGATCTCCATCTTGTCCATTCGTTTGACTATCATTGCAAACTCTTTTAGTAATTTATCATATCCTTTCTCTTTATCTGGTGTAGAAGGTTCAGAGGGTTCATCTGGTTTGCTCTTCGCTTTGAAGGCTACTTCTTTATCCTTCTTCGAGCTGCTTTCTGTCTTTTTGGACAGATGATTTGGTCCACGAATTCTTTGTATATCACATTCATGGCCTTCAAGGTGATCAAATAACGCTTCAGTAGATAGTTCATTGAAATCTGCACAAAGAGGTTGCATTGCAGCATATATCTCCCAACTAGGTGGAAGTGCTCTTAGTACTTTCATATTCTTCTCTCGTTGAGTATATTTGTTCTTATTGAACGCTGATATCTCAAGGAGGATTCAAGTGAATCTCATCTTCATTTGTTCTATTGTCTCGCCTGGTTTCATCTTGAATTCATCATATTTGTTGCAGGCAAGAGACAGCTTGTTCTCAATCATGACTTCAGATCTTAGACACATGTCTCTTAGGGCTTCCCACATCTCTTTGGCAGTATCCAGATCTTGGATTTTGGCCAGATGTACCCCTTTGATCTTGGATTTTGGCCAGATGTACCCCTTTGATCTTAGCAAAGTTATCCAGATTGGCTTCGCGACGTTTTTCTGCTGTATATTTCCTTGGATCTTTAGGAACAGTCTGTGTAGTTACACCAGTTGAGTTTGTTACAGTCACTTCTTCAGTGATCTGTAGTGGGCCTTCTTCAATAACTTTCCACATCAGATAGTGATGGGCTTTGAGTGCCATTTTGATTCTGAAGCTCCATTCTCTATATCCTTGGATGGAGAATTCTTCACAAGCCCTAACAACAGATGATTCCATAGCAGATAGTATGCACGTGAATAAAAATATGTTTTCCTAGATCTATTCAAGTTGACCACGCAGGTTTTATCGAAACAGAAACAATGGCCTTTTGAACCACCGCTTTGATACCACTTGTTGGTCCCGAAAGAGCAAGGTTTGGTGTATGGGGGGGGGAGAATACACCAAATACAAACTTTTCAGTTTACTTGTTAAATTATTAGAGAGATCAAGCTATTCTTAAGGAAGAAATTGCTCGACAGATGACTAACTAGATTGATCACCAGATCAATATCAGATCAGTCCAAGCAGATGGCTCTCTAGTGTAAACACTTAGTCAATAATAAGAGTGATCTTATTATTTTCTAGGTATTGTGTGTTCGGAAATATGGTGGATTTAATGAGTGCTCTTAATTAGAAAACCTTTAGGATTAATCAGATCGTTAAGCAGATTGATTGAGATGCAGATTGTATGATCGTGCAGATGGTTAGAATAATAAATAACTAAAAGTAGATATGCAGAAATAAAGAACACAGTTGTTTAACGTGGTTCGGGAAATCCCTACGTCCACGATCTAGTCAAAACTAGACTAGATTATCCACTACTAGGATACTCTTCTTCTTTATACTCATGGAGAACGAGTCACAAGTACCAGTCAAAACTGGAATGATACTTATGCACGAAGTAAGGGTCGTGTCCCTTTACAACAGATTACCTCTACGTTACCACTAGAAAACTACTAGCTAGCAGGGTGATCTCCTTTCTCTCGATAAGACAGACTTGAATCGAGGTTGGGTTGGTGTGATGTAGAATCACAGATTGTTTGAAGCTCTTAGTCTGGTTCAGAGATAGGTTGAGAGTATGTTGTCAATATAGCTCGCGTGCGTCGTTGTTAATCTCCAGACCATGAACTCCAAATATATATAGGCTTTGAATTTTAAAATTCTAGTCGTTTGTTGATTGGCGTGAGATTGATGGTATATTGCCTTGTAGAAACGTTGACTCAATCTTCTAAGTATGGAAAGCAGATCACTCACGGTTGCTTTCCTTCCTTGTGTCAATCGTAGATTCTCTACCCAAACCATGTTGGATGGGCTTCAATTTTGACGTGGCAAGATGGTATGATGTGTAGGATGATGTCATCTGGTGGTATGATGACTCTATCGATAATGTTCAAACATTTAAAAGGATAAAATATTGTCCAAATATTGAACATTATTGATGGATACATAACTTTTGTTAGCTTTGTTGATAACGGGCCACTCTTAAATTGATTTATAAATATGATTTGATAATGTATAAAATAAAATAAAAATTATATAACTCAAGTCTTAAACAAACAATAATGATAAGAGTAAAAGAAGATAATAGAGAAATATAAATTTGTATACAAGAACCATTTTTCATGTCATTGACTATTTTAATATGTAGGGCATGTAGATATTTTTTAATTGAAAATCCAAGCCATCAATTTTTTAAAAGGTAAATTCCAAGTCATTGTTGTGGCGATCCTAGTCATCATTCCGTTGCCGGAAAATAACTTTAGGCTATAAGTGTAACTAAAGAGATAAAATAAGGCTATAACTTAAAAATTTAAAAGGTGGGGACATAAAATCACCAAAGATCAAAGGTGGGGCTATAAGTTATAATTAACCATATATATATATATATATGATTGATTATAATGAAAATAGATTTTCTTGTGTTACCTAAAATTAAATCTAAATCATCCATATTTTTTATCTAATGGATATATTTAAATTATACCATAATCAATAAACCTTAGTAAAAAAAAAATAACAAATTCCCTATTTTTAGGAATAAAATATCTTAAATAAGATATGCACCGAAATTATATTTTAATCTGCATCATTGATCTAAATAATTTAACAGTTAAGAGACCAAATAAAAATGATTATTTTCGAGTTAACTAAAAATAAATGTTGATTGTTAAATTATTTAAGCAATTATTTTATTTTATTTATCAAACTCTAGTGTAACTTTGTAAGTAATATGATACACTATTTTAAGCATTAACATACACTCATCCAAGCATCATTAAACTTTATTGTGATTGATAAATTGTTACTGAAGATGTAATGCCCCGTCTTTTCACTCTCGAATAAATTACCAAAATTTTTCCACGTTATGAACTCGTACCGATTTACGAGACCGAGTCTCATAAAATAAGAGAGGATGAGCCGTCAGTGGTAATTGATAATAAGTTGATGATTACCTTTCCGTGGGATTAACAATTTGATGCATTCGAATCTAAACATAAGTCGGTGTCTCTAATTATAAATTAATAGCAATCGATGTATATAGCTATAATGTTATGACAAATAAGGGCAAACTATATTAAGAATAAATGAATAATGATCGATAACAAGCAATTATAGAAATTGTAGTTGTTGGAATCATTAATAGTAGTCGATAAGCTTAATGCGATTTATATTAACACGAGCATAAATAGTGATTAATGATATTCAAAGTCTCTATAACTATGACTGGTTCCTTTAATATTTACCCTAATGTAAGCATTTATAGTAAGCAATTAGTGAAGAGGTAGTAATGATTAATGAGAGATTTAAAGGATCTTATGTAATTAATCAATAAGAACAAATGGAAAGATAATATGTATATTGCTATGAGAATCAGCGTAAGTTTACTTCTAAAGTGTGATAAGAAGAGGACAGAATTCTGCAAAGGACATAGGACAAGCTCTTGACAGCCCTCCACAAGAAACAAAGAAAGAGAGGATGGAGGAACAATACAATTGCTGAATCGACTAAACCACAAGAAATCCCTAGGCAATCTCCTATTCTAGTAATGCAAACAAACCAAGAACTAAAACAGAAGAAGGAACTAAATAGAAGCAGAGGAAACTGTGGGAAGAAGTGTTGCTACGCCAGTAAATATGGAGAAAAAGCTAAGGTCTTGTCTTTTTCTTTTCTACTCCTTGCATAGAAACCTGTGGTAATCCTGCAAGACAGAGAGAGAGAATCAAAAAGGACAGCAGGTCAAACACTGTAGAATTTCCTAAAATAGAATAGAACAAAGTGGAACTTCTCAACTGGGTAAAGTAAGGAAAGAAAAGGGAGGAAAGGGTTGACCTGCTCGATGCAGTTGCTTCCCCCTCGTATTTGATACACAGCTACCACCATAGCACCCTCTTTCCACCTCCTTAGGCTGCACAAGTAAAAGTTAGAGCTTAAGCAATGAGAAAATCAACCAATATCTAAGTTGCAGAACCCATTCAGTTTCTCCTCTATAAATACCAATCATTTGCTGCCTTAGACAAAGTTACACTCTACAAACAAAAACCACCTCACACGCAAGCACATAGCATTCACTCTCAAGAAGGATAAGAGAAGGACCAAACCTGTCCAGATTTGTCCCAGCTCCTAAGGTAAGATTTCAACACAAAAAACCTCAACATCAACCTCTATAATTCAGTTTTGGCTTAGTTTAAGAACACAACATGCTTAGCAATTTATGTCACTCTATTATCACGCACATTCACATCAATAACATGGAATCAGAATGTTTTAAGCATGCTCAGAACTCAGTTAAACCAAGCTTTAACTTCAAAATAATTCTAAACACATGTTTGAACTTAGCAAATTCCTAGTTAACTCCCTGGAATATAATCGTCACAGATTCGGCCTCTATCCATGTTTAAATACATAATATACTAGGACAAGGAGATATTATCTCCGTATCAATGAACTCAAAGTATCAAACGCATAGACTCTAGTACGCAACTGGGAATAAACTTTTAAAATAGGGGAATGAACAAATTCTCACAGAATTTTAAGAAAACACACATGCCTACTGAAATTATGAAGTAAATAAACACTTATAGCATCTCAGCTCTAAAATTTTAGGAATGATGAATAGAGGACTTAACTGAGTCCCAAATAGGCCTAGCCCTACGCCCTAGAAACCGGACTGACCAGTCCCGAACCGAGACGCCCCAATCTTAGCTTCACAAATAGACTTCCTCAAAACAAGAAAGAACAAATCTTAATTAGTTAAGGAAGAAACCAATCTGAAATCTTAAGATTTAATTTAGAATCCCTCATCAATCTATGAGTTAGAAAACACTAAACATGCAGAATACTAAACCCTTAATCCTTTGATAAAACCATCACTAAACATGAAATAGGAAATTTTGTGTGAGGAGAAAGAACTTATCTTTAGGGCATGAACTGTTGTCTAAACAAAAGAACCCACACTGGGCTGAATTACTCACGACTGCTCGACAGTCAGAAACCATCGAGCTGAGAAAATTCCAGCCAAACCCGACTCCAGCATGCTCTGTTTCCCCATAAATCAAAGAGAAAGCCTCACCTTAGTAATTTACCAAAACAATGAAGGAGAATTAAGAATTTCTCTTCAAAAGAAAATATAGATACAGAAGTTAGACATCTAAGACTTAAGGAAATGGAGAGCAGTATGGTGTGGGGTGTTTGCGTTATAATCAGAAAGTGAAGGAGGACTTACTGAGAACATGCAGCGCGGTAGCCGGAGGCGGCAGGTCAGGAGCGAGGCCTGATTTAACTAAGGTAATGGGCTCAGACTTGATAATTTGTATGGACCTAGCAAAGGAACACATGGGCTTAATTAATTAATTAGTGGGCTCACTTCATTAAATTAGTTATGGGCCTAGCTATTTATTTTAGTGGGCTGAATAAATTAAAGGAGTGGACTTAGTAATTTACTAATAGGCTAAGAAGTTAATTAATTAATCCTAATTGGGTAATTACCCAATTAAGAATCAAGACTTAAATTAGTTGGGCTAAGTCCAAGAATACAATTTTAAGAGCTAAATTAAGAGATTTAATTTATTAGCAATTAAATTTCTAGATTGGAATTTAATTGATTAATTAGAACTAAATTGATTAATTAGAATTTAGTCGCATAAGAAATGATTTAAAATAATGCTTATATCATGTTAATCAAATTTAATTAGCTTAAGTAGGAATTTCTTATCTTGATTTAAGGATCGAGATATTAAAGTAGAAATGCATTTAGTTATACTACCCCATAAATGTTTATTGGGTAACATAAATTTCCGAATCATAAAGTGATTTGGGAGTCATCAAACGACTCCTCTAGAAACACAACTCCTAGACTCGTGTCATAATCGAGTTCTAAAGACTCGAGAATAAATCTCGAAGTAATAAAGGATAGTATTTCCTTACACTTAGAAGTATTAGACATACTTCGCAAATGTATCTCACATGAGATTTAATTAAAGGTTTCGACGAGAGGTCGGATCCGAGTCTCGAGAACGAAGCAATCAACAGTCAAGGCTATTCAGGTAGGCTTTTCTCACTCTATAAAAATATGTGTGCATGTCTTCAGAAATGAAACGAGATATTTTCAAAGCACTGTCTTGCCATAAATGTTTTGATTTATGTATGATACCTATCTGTTATATTTATAATCGAATTCGGGTTCCAGTGGGTTAGCGTCTCCACTCGAACTAGTGTACACAAGGGACTGTGTGTCAGCGAAAGGTTGACCGGTCAAGTGTCTGTGGGAAGTGGCCACTTCCCCGACACAAAGAACGTTCAGATATGGTTGATTACAAAGAACTAGGACTGATCAGTCAAACTAGAACTTTCTCAAAGAAATGCTTTTGTGAACATAGGTGCTTTAGAGACAAAAATCCCTATGTATCACTCAGAATGGCTTGACAGTTATATATGTAAGTGTGCGATTTCGGCATGTGTCTACTGAGTACAATTTGTACTCAGCCTTGCATGTATTTCTAAACGTGCAGGTTAAGAACGAAGAAGATACGGGTGCTACGTTGGGCTTTTTGTCGGTCTCCTAGTAGCTGACTCTTGGGGGTTCTACGTGTCTTCATACACGTAGGATTTCGTTACGCGATCCTACATTTCCACTGCTAGACCCTTATGTAATAAGACCGAGTTTTGAACTCTTTAATTTAGTTACGTGATGTAACGAGCTTATGACTCTGACTTCATGAATTTACGTAATGAACCCTTGATTTATGTTATGAGAGGAATATTCATTGTCTTACTCTCGTCATTTATTCCTTTCATTAGTCACGTTCCCGGCTTTACTAGACTTAGTAGAAAGCGGGCGTGACAGAGTGGTATCAGAGCATTCGTGCTCTGTACCCAAGAGTTTTTCTTCAAATCTCGAGTCTAGTATCGTTTTACTAGACTAATCAAACGAGTCGATAAAAGCCTAGCACCCCGGCGTATCCTGCCCCTCTAGACGTGGCACACGCCTTACGAGAAAGGCTTCAAAGTAGGGAGACTTAACCAAATCTCTCGCTCTAAGTTCGAATTTTTAGAACTTAAGAATCTTTCCTTATAGCCAAGGAAATTTGACAACATGCACAAACCCTTAAACGAGAGAATAGATCGCAAACTAGAGCGAACTCTCTCGAACACCTCAACGAATAGAATGAAAAAGAAGAATCATAACGACATCTTCTTCGACTTAGAAAATAGCGGCGAGATTCGATAACTATCGATCCATCGCCAAATCGGAACTTAAGCACAAACCGCAAGTCGGTTAACAAGAACCTAAGTATCTAAGAACGATAAGCCTCAAAGGAAGCAAACCCATAACAACCAAACTTCCAGAACAATAAGAAGTGAAGTAAGCATGACTTGAAAAAGGTGAAGTTCGTATTTGAAAGGGAAAGTATAGATTTCTTTCAATTGAAGTTTGAGATTCCCAAAAGAAATGTATGTATTTCTTTTGGTTGAAGTGAGTATTAAAGAAGAGAACATACTCTTTTAAAGCAAGTTTTGAGATGCTTTTGAAGCGACGTTTCAAGGAAAGGGAAAAGATCACGATTCTTTTCAAAGTAATGTTTCATGGTGGGAAGAAAATAGCACGATTTATTTAAAGTGAGTTCATAAATTTGTCATGACAATTAGGACTCTTCCTTATGAACATAGATTGCTTTAAGTGGCTTACTCCCTTGAGGAATGATAACATAGATCAGAACATAGAAGAACAAATAAGAGTTCTTCCTCACAACTTAGAGTGAGAACGATAATAGAGAATAATAGACTAGAAGGACGAGAAGAACTCATATATAGATGACGATCAAGACAAGATCTTTCTTGGTGAGTTATCAAAAATTTCGATAATCATTCGATAGATTATCATCACTACGATGAGAATCTAAACACAAACAAAACCGTTAAGCTGGTTGATGAAGATTTAACTATCTTTGAATAAAAAACCTTAAATCTAGAATTCCCAAGAATTCCTTATTGATAAGCATAACAACCTTAAGAAGTTATGATGATCAACCACAAACTATCGATCTAAGAGTTTGGTTATAAGCCAAATACC
This sequence comes from Leonotis leonurus, assembly GCA_026898415.1. Classification (NCBI taxonomy): domain Eukaryota; kingdom Viridiplantae; phylum Streptophyta; class Magnoliopsida; order Lamiales; family Lamiaceae; genus Leonotis; species Leonotis leonurus. Next base: position 156,016 of record JAPKLX010000136.1, on the reverse strand, counting down.
TCCTACGATCGTGCCAACTTACGATCCAAGGGCTTAAACTAGTTGCTTCATCTCCGTCATAATAATGAGAGATTATCAAACTAAAGGCACCCCATCTTAGAATCAACCACATATGTTCGAGATGTGGTCAGAAGAACCTCAACGAGTCCCTAGACCTCTACTCCAACTTTTGGAGAGAGACATGTCCAGTTAGAATGACATGTATAGAAAATGTGCGACAACTACTCATTACTTTGTCAATTGAATGACAAGAATGTGGAGAGAGCCTCATTGCCCTTATGGTTACCATGACTTTTACGTAAACCATCACAATGGTAGTATACTAGAATTTGGGTCCAATCATAGTAACTCGACACCAAACCATATAAAATTTTCTACAATGCTAAGAGAATCAGCCCACCTACGCTTCTCAATATTACAAAAAGTAAAAAAAAATAATTTTAGGACCTCACATAATAAGATAGTCATGATCATATCTTGAGAGATATTCTTGGAAGTCATTTCCTTCTAGATAGGGGAAATCGAACAACTAAATTGCTTCAATAAGCGAAGGACGTAATACATGAAGTTCAAGGACACATAGCTAGAAGAACAAATTCGGAGGAGGTTAACAGGGCCCAGGAAAGATTTTGAGGAAGTGTTAGAGGACAACGATGTTAGGGAAATGACGATAAGTAACATCGTTGCAGAACCTTCGAATTAAGTACAAGGACCTATATAAGCGCACATAGTTAAACTATTATTTTCCTATAGCTCAGATCGTAGTAAATTCATTCTATCTTTCTAGCAAAGAGGAAACAATTTTTGCGCGAAAGGCATCCATTCGTAGTACTATTCAACTAAGCAAATTCAAGAATGAGGATCGTACAGAAGTTTTGAGGAGACAATTCTCTCTAAATGTACTTGTACACGTGAGATGACCCTATAGATTTTTGCGTCATCTACGATCTATGAGTTAACAAGCTATTGTTCTAGGAATCTTAAGATAACGCCCTATAAGAATAGTTGAGACCATTGTGATAAATAAAATTGTGAGGATGACGTTAGCTAAGAAATTAACCACATGTTATCACGATGCCGCCAAGAAGTGTTGTACGCCGAGAGGTAGGGGTAGAGCACAAAACCCTAAAAATGTAGATATGAGACGCGAAAAATAACGAGGGGTAACCCCACCCCTCCCACCGCCTAGGAGCATAATCGAGGAATTATTCTTCTGGCATATCCTATCCACCTCTAACGATTTAAGTGATCCTACGGACGCGGAAATTTGGGTGCGTGCTCTAGACCGCATCCAAAATTTTCTGCGATGTATAGACCAAGAACGCATGACTTGCGTTTCCTTCCAGCTAACTGGATCTACAGACTTCTGGTGGGAGCCAAAAGGAAAACAATGACCCCAGAGCAGCTGGAGAGAACGACCTGTGGAGGAATTTAAGGCACGAATATACGAGAAGTATGTTCCTAAGAGTTATTGAAAGGAGTAGGAGGTGGTGTTCTATAATCCGATGCAGGGAGAAGGACAGTGACGAAGTACGATCAGACATTCTGTGATATGTCCCGATACGCACCTAAGCAGGTCGATACTGATAAGAAAATAGCAGGAAAATTTGTACCAGTAGAGACACGAAATTTAGATGGCACTAGCTAGCCAAAGGGGTGTGACATACCCAAAATCTCTTAGTAGTACTCGCGTCATTAAAGCTGATATACTTAGAGAACGACAAGCACCCACCCTACCATCAATATTTTCTCAAGAACCGCTCCAGAATCCTAAAGGAAAATGCAAATGGGGGGATAACTGAGTTGGTGTAACTCCAAGAAAATTATAGGATGTACATAATAATTCCTAGAATTTCGGACGACCAAATTAAATGGCTTAAGCGGAGGAATATCCGCATAAATTTTCTACTCCCCCAAGTGTAGGAGAATACACAATGGAGAATGTCGAGCTGGTAGTAGCGGCTGCTTTGCCCGCGGCCAGAAAGGGCATAGAGTGAGCCCTAAAGTCAATCAGGCAACCCCAAAGCTATATGTCCGAGCCATCTAGACTCAACCCCATACTCGACCTCAAAAAAAACAATTTCCATCTTCTCCCCATTGCCACCTCAGTACCATCAACGCTAGCCTTAGAGGCAACCACAAGGCTCGAGCATGTGCAATGAAGTAGACATAGTCTAAGGAAATCAGGGAAACCTGACAGGTATGAGGATACCCCTAGATACTCCAATGATGATCTTGTCTGATATGAGGGCATCTCAGTCAAACAATGTTCAAGCATGCGTAGAAAACCTAAGGTTGCAATCAGACTAGTAGGGACATCTATGAAGGTTTCTTCACCTCTAGGAGGAATCCCCGCAATCACTCATGCTTGCTCGAACCTGATTCTAAACTTAGAATCTATTAAGGTGCTACCAAACAACCTTAGCATCCTTCCGATGAACGACATTGATATAATCATAGGAATGGATTGGCTAGTTAAACACTACGCTACAATCATTTGCAATGAGAGACAAATATTATTCCGACCCCTGAAGGAGAACCCACGAGGCTCCACGGGATCATCATGACTTGAAAGAAGTCAATAATCTCGGCTCTATAAACCGATAAGCAAGTAAAGAAAGGTTCTTAGCTTACCTAGTGTCCCCGAGCAGAAGATTTAAGGAAGAACGAAGAACCAAAGATATCGTCATCGTACGAGGTTACCCAAATGTGTTTCCTAAAGAGTTGCTAGGATTACCACTGAACCGACAGCTGAAATTCACCATCGATCTAGAGTCTGGATTTGCATCGATATCCAAGGCACCCTACAAGATAGCCCCAAAGGAGTTGGGGAAGTTTAAGATCCAACTCTAGGGACTCTTAGATTTAGGTTCCATCAAACCTAGTGTGTCGCCTTGGGAGCACCTGTGCTCTTCGTAACCAAGAAAGACGATGCCCTTAGAATGTGCATAAACTACGAAGGTCTAAAGAGGATGACTCTCAGGGATCGATACCGTTCGACCTCGAATAGACGACTAATTCGGCTAGCTAAGGGGAGAAAGCGTCTTCTCAAAGACCAATTTGAGATAGAGTTACCATCCACTGAAAGTCCGAACAAAGGATATTCCTAAGACAGCGTTTCGAACCCGATACGGTCACTACGAATTTGTAGTAATGCCATTCGGACTCACCAATGCACCCGCTGGGTTCATGGACCTAATGAACCGCACGTTCATTCCATACTCGACAAATTGTCTTGGTCTTCATAGATGATGTTCTGATTTACTCTAAGAATTAGGTGTCGTAGTGCACGCTCTAAAATAAATCAGTAGACACCACCTCTGTGGAGTTCAGTGCGAGATTGTCACCAACCGCATAAGCCTTAGATATTTCTTGGAACAGAAAGACCTAGACATAAGGCAATGGAGATGGTTAGAACTAGTAAAAGGTTACGACTGTGGTACAAACTACCACCCTGGCAAAGCTAACGTAGTAGTTGACACCTTAAGTTATAAAACATCTTCAAAACTCTCCTACCCCCTTACCCAAAGAGGAAGAGCTTATAAAGGAGTTCGGTGAGATGAACTTAGACGTCTTAGCTCCTCCCAAATTATAAAAGGGATCCTTGCCATATTAATAGTCGAACCCGATCTGAGAAGTAGAACCCTAGAAGCACAAAAAGACTATGAGAATCTAGAGAGCATAAGACTCAGGGTGAGGAAGAACGAGACCACGAATTATCGAGAGAAGCCGATAATGCCATCACCTTCAAGGGAAGGCTATGTATTCCGAAAAACCTAGAAATTCAGGAGATAATCATGAGTGAAGCCCATGACACTCCCTACACCGCTCATCCCGGAAGTACAAAGATGTACCGAGACCTGAAGAAGAAATTCTGGTGGGACGGGATGAAGCGAGACATAGCGTCCTTCGTAGAAAGATGCCTAGCTTGCCAACAAGTCAAAGCACTACACCAGCGACCCTATGGGAAGCTACAACCATTAGAAATCCCGGAATGGAAGTGGGAGCACATCGCCATGGATTTCGTGACCGGATTACCCAAATCCAAGCGTGGAAACACTGCTATCTGGGTAATTGTGGAAAGACTCACGAAATGTGCCCACTTCATACTAATAATGATCACCTATGGATCAGATAAGCTAGCCCAACTGTACGTTCGTGAGATTATACGTCTCCATGGTGTACCAGTATCGATCACCTCCGATCGAGACTCAAAATTTATATCCAGATTCTGGATGAGCCTGCAGAAAGAACTAGGCACGAAACTGAATTTCAGTACTGCCTTCCACCCACAGACTGACGGACAGTCAGAAAGGACGATTCAAACCCTAGCAGATATGTTGAGAACGGTGGTTCTCGATAGAGGTGGGAGTTGGGAAACAGTACTACCCTTGATAGAGTTTGCCTATAACAATAGTTACCAGGCAACCATAGAAATGGCATCGTACGAAGCCCTATACGGGAGAAAGTGCCGATCGCCGCTTTATTGGGATGAAGTCGGCGAGAGAACAATAGTAGGTCCTGATTCTGTTAGCAAAATGATTGAGATCGTTCGTCAGATCCGAGGCAGAATCAAGGAAGCTCAAGACAGACAGAAATCCTACGCCGACACCCGTAGAACTGAACTACAATTTGAGATAGGAGATAAAGTGTTTCTGAAGGTATCTCCCTCTAAAGGAATCGTTAGATTCGGCGTGAGAGGAAAGTTGAGACCCATTTCGTAGGACCCTACGAGATCCTAGAAAGGATAGGATCGGTAGCATACCGACTAGCGTTACCGCCGAGCTTCGGAAACGTGCATAACGTTTTCCACGTATCTGAGCTCAGGAAATACGTGTTCAACCCAAAGCACGTTATCCACACATAAGGTTAATAGTGGTTAAATAAAATATTTAAAGGCTCAAGAAAAGTAAAAATTTTACCAAATCGATTCAAGAAAAACAAACTTCAAACCGAACTCCAATCATTTCTCATGCACAATGCAAACTAATAGTTTAAAGTCTTTTAAATAAGTCTTTCAAAATAAATGCAGAAATATAAATTCTATGAGAATTCGACCTGTCATTCGATCCCCTACGCACCTCCGAGCCCATTACTTAAAATGTTAATATGTGGGATGAGCATATCTGAATATACTCAGTGTGAGAATCATGCAAGCTTATTCAATTTAATAAAATACAATGCACACACAAATAGTAAACAAACTTGATTATGGATCAGTGAGCGGAGCAAAGTCATGTGGACAACTTGAGTTAACGGTCCTGCTCATCACCTTATGTCAAATGAATAAGAATATGTATACAAATAAATGCGAGCAAAGTCAATGGACAAAGTCCTGCTCAACATTAATGTCAAATGATCCGTATATGTATATAAATGAATGCGAGCAAAGTCAATGGACAACTTAACACAGTCCTGCTCAACACCAATATATATACAATTGAATGCGAGCAAAGTCTGTCACGACCGCCCTTCGCTAAGGATAGCGAAGTCGGGGAAAACGTGACTAAAGGAGGGATTAAAGAAGCGGGGATAGAAAAGGGGTTGATGGAATATCTGTAGAACCGAAAGGTACTTCAATAATGTAAATGATTCATAACATAATTCTTGGTTTTTAGAATAACCGATAAATTGGAATCGAGTTCAACAGGAGTCTAGTACAGATTCATAACATGAAACTTCAACGTTTGCAGCGGAATAGGATCAAAATAAAGTTTACGTGTATGAGGACATGTAAACCCCCAAGAGTTCGTAATAGCAAAAGAGTTTGACAAAGCATTGCAGAGCACTCCCTCCCATCATTGCTCAACCTGCACATTTAGAAATATATGCAGGGCTGAGTACAAAAGTACTCAGTAGACACATGCCGAAAACGCATACTTACATATATACTTGTCATGCCATGCTGAGTGATAACGTAGGGGTTTTGTCTTTAAAGCACCTACGTTCACTAAATTCTTTTTGTGAAACCTAAAGTTCGACAGCTGTCTAAGTTCTTTAGTAATCTACCATATCTGTATCTAATGTGTACCGGAAAGGTGGCCACCTTCCGCGGACACTTGACCGGTCAACACCTTCGTCGACTCACAGTCATATTGTGTACACTAGTCCGAGCGGGATTGCTTACCCACTGGAACCCGAATTCGATATATCATATCAGATAGGCATCATACAAAACATAAAACATTTTATGGCAGACAATATTTGAAATATCAATTTCGATTCAAAGCTTTTGAAAAGAAATAACATAATACGGATAAGCACACTCATTTTGATTTTGTATAAGAAAGCCTACCTCGATGAGTTCTCCTCTTCTTCTAAGGTTAACCTCGTCCGGTCTCCGGATTTCCACTCCCGTAGTAACATTTAATCAATTTCGTAGTAAGATACTCGATTTGAGTATAGGTTCTTTTCTTAACTTTCTTTAAGTGGAAATGAAATAATATTTCATTAATTCGAGAACTAATCTCGCATCTTAGTTCTACTCGTTCTTGAATGCAAAAAAAAATGTGTTTTCTTAAATATACTTAAATAATTCCATTGGAATTATAATCATAATTTCTCAATTAATGATCATTCTTTTATGAAATAAATTTGATATGGTTAATAAATTTAATAATGATATTCTTCAATTTAGAATATTTTTCCTCCAAGACTTTTAATTGGCTAATTAATCAATTAGAGTAATATAATCTATTTAGATTATTTTAAGTCTTTAGAATTTTATTCATTAATCTTATAGATTAATATAATTCTCTTGAAATTAAGGTTGGGCTTTGTATCAATTAATCTTCTCCTAGTATAATCCATAAGATAATTATCTCAAACCTCAAGTTTCAATTAAACAAGCCCAACATACTTTAATTAGTTATGGCCCGTTATCTTTTAAATTTTTCGGCCCACACGAAATATAATGCCCAGCCCGTTTCCAATTAATCAAAGCCCAATACTTTGTAGTCTTCGGCCCACATCTTTAATTTCTTACCCAACTCTTTCAATTCCCTAGCCCAATTACTATCTAATAAATCAACCCACCCATTTAATTAGCATTAGTCCTAAACCTAAACATGGACTTAATCCTAACTTAGCATACCTAAATCCTAACCTAATTTCTCTTCACTCAGCCGACACCTTCTCAAATCCTCCCTTCCCATTTCTCCCCTTTCCCTCTCCAGTCGCCCATCTCTCTCTGTCTTCCTCTTTTTTTTTTCTTCCTTTCTTTCTTTCACTTTCTTCTTCCTCGGTGCCTCTCCTTCTCTACGGGAGAAAAGCCACAGAGCGGCCGTTCACCGATCAGTCATGAAGCAGCCGTGCGTCGCCATAGTTTCTCTTTGCTCAGCCTCGCGCTCCTCCCGGTAAGCTTCCTACTCTCTCTATTCTCAGTTATTTCTTCATCTTCCCCTCTTTGCATGTTCAAATTTCTAGAGGATTTTTGACTTAAGGTCATTCTTTAGGTCGAAATCCAATTTTATTTTTAGCAAATTGATTTTGATTTCTTCCTTTTCTTGCTATGTTTCTAACTAGAGAATAGTGGGTTGGGATTTGTGTGATTTCTCCTTGCAAGCAGAACGTTTGATTGGGTTTTTCCCCCGGTGAGTTCGTCAGCTCACCGTCGCCCACTGCACCCTAACGGTAACCTCCAATGCTTTCTCTATTATCCCTCCTCTCTTTTTTTTTTTCATTTTGTTGATTAAGTGTTATTGGCTAATGGTCTAAATTTCTCAAGTCACAATCTGATTTTATTTTTGTTAATTGTTGGTTGTGAACTGCCTCTTCGAGCATGTCACAGTATTTCAGATTTTTGGACGAGGAGCTCTGAATTAGTTTCGGTGTGTGACCATGTGGTGAGGGTTCGGTTTCTGGTCCTCCAGTTAGGGTAAATTTCATCACTTTTGTTATGAGTTTGTTCTGAAATCATAAGTAGTGGTTGATATATGCTTGATGTTTTGTCATCTAAATAGCTTGGTGAGAGTTGGTGGTTTCTAAGGCAAGTCTGTAGATTTCCAATATCTTATGTTAAACACGTCTAGGTTCATATTATATTATGTTTTTTATGTAATCTGGAAGTAAGCGTATGAAGTGAAAGCATGGAGTCTATGTATTGTTTTGAGCTGAAACAATGAAGGGTAAAATTATGAACACCAAATGGTAGGGGTTGAGATTTCTTTACTTAAGCTTTTGGTTTGGTGTGTTGATTCGTGGCTGTTCTTTAGAAAGTTAAACTGTAATTATTCTGCTTCCTAAATCTGATCAGCAGACTGCTTGTTTTGATGAGAACTTTTGTTAAGTTCTCTTAAGGTATTAAGGTGCAGTTCTGAAATACAAGTCCTAGAACTTTTTTTTTTTACCTGTTGTGTAATCTGAATGGTAAGATAAAAACAAAGCATAGCAAGATTTCTGATTTCGAATATGAGTTCTAAATTCAAAGTTAGGCCTCTAGTGTTCTTTCTTGTTAAGTGCATTTTTCTGTTTTTAAGAGTACTAAGTGGAGATAGGGAGGGAGTTATGAATTAAATCTGAAGAAGAATTTACATGAGTATTGAATGCTAAAGCTTTAACTCTTTACCTCAGCAGCAACTACTTCTCCTTGCCTTTGAATATCCTATCTTCTCCAGCGTGCAGAATTTGTGAGTGTTTGTGGTGTAGTAATTGCTTAAGGGGTACTCTCTTATGTAGTGTTTTGTGTGTAGTAGTAGACTCTCCTAACTACTTGAATACTCTATGTTTTTTTGCAGGGGATAGGAGCATGGAGCAGCAGCTCTGCCTCCCTTTCATTTCAGCCGACTCAACCTGCTCCAGCTTTGACTCTTGCTCTTATTTTATTTGATTTGGGACTGTTGCACTATAAATTTTGTTTAGATTTCTTATTCATAGGGTAGGAAAGGGTGTGGCAGACTGCAGCCTTACTTCTTTGTTGAAAAAAAATATATAGTTTCTACTGTATGTAATTCAATTGTTTATTTAATTCTTGTAGTAAGTAATGCCTCAATAGTGTTTTGCAAAGACATCTTTCTTCTCCCCCTTTTTTTTTCATTCTGGCCGTGTACTAGTATATGTATAGGCTTTGATTTTATTGGGATTTTGGTCCAATTATTGCAGCTAAATTTCCATACGTGTATATATATATATATATATTCATTTATAACATGTCATATCCTATGTTTTATTTATTTACCCTCTCATACAATAAGTGCATTATCACACACATAATATATATATACATATATAATGTCTTGTATTATACCCTTATTATTATTACCATAAGGTTTTTAAATAATAGTAATATTAATTATCACACTTAGGATAATTAATGATAAGAGTTCTTAACAACAACTAACAAAGGTTTTAATCCCATACTAAATCTCATTGGCTCTAAATTAAAGTTAGTTCAATTTAATTAGTGTAGAAATGATCATTTCCAATTCGCCAATTGATTTACTATTTAACAACGAAATCAATTGCTCATGAGTGTACGATGCGAGAATACTACTACGAGGGAACAGGGTATTACAAAGTCAATGGAAAAAGTCCTGCTCAGCATCAATATCAAATGTCCCGAAATATGTATACACATAAATGTGAGCAAAGTCAATGGACAACTTAGGTCCTGCTCGTTATATAATATCATATAGTCACATAGCAAGTAACATAATATTAAAGAGATCAAACTCATATAATGTCCGCATATCATTTCAAATAATAATAAGAGAAACAAACTCATATAATGTCAAATAAATCACATGGCATGTCACATAATATTAAAGAGAACAAACTCAAATCAACGCATAAAGTTAAGTAAGAATCCACACACCTTAAACACGTACTTGTAAGTGGATCAACCGAGCAAATCCAAAATAAATTTAAAGACCTAATCGAGCCGCACCTTATTTGGGATATCAGGATGATTGATTTATAGGAATAGGAGAACTTCCTACTCTTGGCAAAAGAAAGAGGGATGGCAAACCCTTTTTATATTAGGTTTAATTTGTTAACTTAAACCCCTAAAATCACTCTTATTTTTAAATGTGTGATTAATAAAAATCAATAATATATATATATATATATATACATATATATATATATATATTTTACATATATAGGTTAATCTTAATTTAAATTTTAAATACTGAATATCTACACTTAAATTAAATTATTAATTTAGTATAGTAATTCTATGAGCGTGACATAGACCGTATTAAAACTCGAGCAATTAAAATTTACGCACTTATAATTAGATAAAATAAATCTTAAAGTAAATCTAGCAAACAAATTGAAAATCGGGTTGTTACATTAATTATGTTTATTTAATTTGTTTTTAGTTAATTACATTAATTAGTAAATTAGTTTAATTTAATTATATTTAGTTAATATGTTAATTAGATTAATTTAATTTTTTTAGTTAATTAGATTAATTTAGTTAATTAGAATAATTTAATTGTTTAATTGTTTAGGTTAATTATATGTAATTTAGGTAATTAGATTAGATGTAATTTAGTTAATTAAATTAATAATTGTCGAATTAATAATTAATTTTTAGGTCAACTTGTTTAAGATTATTTATCTTAATTTAATAATTGAATACTTTATTTATGTTTAATTTATGTTTAATTTCTTAATTAGTATTAAATTGAATTAATTCTTGAGGACCATAATTTAATTATTTATAATTTATTGTTTTAAATTTTATAATTTTGGTAATTTAGTATAATGATTTGCTTATATATATATATATATATTATGACATTGGGACAATCGTAATTAATTTCTTAAGGATCTTCTCCATTTGGGGTAGATTTTGATTACATTTTAAGGATATTCTCCCAATATGTATTATTGTTCTACGAACTCGTTATATTTCGATATATGTTGGGATGTTTTGATGAGATGCATGTGTGTTGTGATGTTTTGATGATGAGATGTATGTTGGGATGTTTTGATGATTATGTTCGGATGTTTTGATTAGATTCAGTGACTTGTTATATTAGATGTAGATGCAATTAGTTACAAGATAACTCACCATAACATTTCCCAAAATGACCAAATGCTTGTGATCTTCGAATATGACATAATTAAACTCAATATTGCTCGTGATCTCCAATTGCTTAGCATCAAACAGTCTAAGCATCAACTTATAATTCATAACTGCAATTCAATGACTTAAAAAACCTTATTTTTTCCCCATAATTCTTGTCCTCTATTCAATTTATAATATGTTTCCTAAGTTAGTCTCTATTCAACTCCCATAAAACACTCTCATAACCATGTATGAATCAACAGTGTAGAGACTTGTGGGAAGCTTGTTCTATCAAGGACCCACTGTCGATGAGTCTCAAATTGATGTGTCTAGTTCTACATTAGAGTCACCGTATCAGGAGGATGATGATGTGAATGAAGTAAACATTGTCGATGTAGATGATACTATATCACTTCATCGAGACGGTGACCATGTAGAAATTGAAGATGATGAGGAAAATCAAGACTCTGATAATGTCCTCGAAACATAAGAGGATGAAGAAGATGATGATGAATATGAAGAAGATGATGCTTCAGATGACGAAGAAGAAGAAGAAGATGATGACGAGGATGACTATGTAGATGAGGATGAGGAAGATAAAAATGACAATGAAGAAAACGACGAAGATTAGCACATTGTGTAGAAAACTTACCATATTCGAATTTTAACTTATTAATTATAAATACAACGCATTGTATATTTAATATAAAACTTCAACTTATACATTTTTTTTATAAATGCAACTTATTTATTAATTTTATAGATGTCTTCGGGTCGGAGATCTTCAACACGAGATGATGTTGGCACTCCTCGCGGAAGGGGTCTGAGATCTTCTCCATTATCCGCCGGCATAGGTAGGAGTTCCCCAGGTTCATCATCTGGATATGAGTCTGGTACAGGTCTGAGCTACCACGTTTGTGGCTTACGCTTAGGTGGTCCCTCATCTGGCTCCGATACTGATCACGGGGAGCCGAGACCCACAGGGAACTTCGTTCTCTCTGTGAGTGAGTTGGGGTACGAAAAAAAATCACATATTCAATTTTAACACATATTTAATAAGTAATTCAAAAGACTAATATACATGTTTCAAAAATGACTTATGTAGGGGATTTTACCCGCACAGCGACCCAGCTGATTACATCTGGGAACTATTTAAGATAGTTCTGAATCCGATTGGAGGAAGCTGATGTCTCCTGACGTGAGGAATATATATTGGGAGGAGTTTAAGGTTCGAGAATTTTCTAAAAATTTCAAATTCATTCTAAATTATAACGATAACTTAAAGTTAACTATAATTTCTAACATACATTTTTAATGCTAGAAAAAATTAACTTGGTAACCGGCAATCGATGCCAAGATTCGAGAGTTGTGGTACGATAAGTGCCTTGAGAGATATACGGACTATATCTGCGGGATCAAGAGGAGGATAAATGATCCCCCACCCAGAGGTGGAAAGCCGGGATGGTGGACTGATGAAATTTGGATGGGTTGGCTCGCTTACAGGTCTCGGGATAATATCATCAATTAATAATTTCAATAATGTTTTATATAGTTTTAATTCATATACACATGTTTCAATAACACAACCCGATTGGTAAGTCATGCACAGGCTGCTGAGAGGGGAGTACCTCCGATAGACCGCATGTTCGACTCCTTTCTCGATGAGCATCGGTACGCAGACGGGATATACACTGATGCGAAATCACAGGCGATTGCGGTATGTCATAATTTCAGCATAATATATATATAGTTTCTAATTTCAATCTTTATAATATATTATTAACAAATGTTCATTTCTCGTGTAAATGCAGACTGAGGTGTTTGCCCGTGCTGAGCAGGAACGTGCCCAGCTGCCTGAGGGGGACCACGATGCTATGGACATCAATGAGCTCTACTTGGAGGTTCTTGGTGTCCCGGACAAGAAGAAGCGGTTGTTCGGTAAGGGATCAGCGGGAAAGGCATTGAGAACGTCGAGGTTCTATGGATCATCGTCCACCTCATGAGGCAACAGGAACGAGGTTGAGGACCTAGGCCGCCGAGTAGAGGAGCAGGAGCACGAGCACCAGGAGTACATGGTTGAGCAACGAAGATTGGCTGAGCAGACTGCACATCTGCAAGCTTAGTACGATCAGATAGCTCGATGGATGCAGTCGCAGCAAGAGGGAGGAGCTGGTGGTAGTTCATTTCCCCCTCCCCAGTCTGATCCCCCTCCTCATTTTCCCGATTATAATTCATAGTCATACTTTCATCCTGTATTTGATACTAATACTGATATACTACGTTTTGCATTTGATATTTGATACTGATATATTGCTTACATCTTTGGTTTATATTACGTACGCGTTCATTTGGAATTTTGATCGATTTCATTTTTGGTTGATTTTAAATTATCGTTGAATGTTCGATTATAATTGTATTGTTTGTTGCGACAGGTTTTCAGTTACGGATAATATAAAAATAAAAAATAATTAAAAAATAAATTAAATACTTACGACAGACAGTGAATTCGTCGTTAGGTCAACAGCCGTTCGCCGCCGCCAGCTGCCGCGTCCCAGCCACCTGCCCGCCACCCTCCTGCCCTCTGCTGCCTTTCCCAGCCACCTGTCCGCTTGAGGTTTCCTCTGGGCTTCTGGCCGCCAGCCACCTATTGCCGCCGTCAGCTGCCTACTCCCATCACCGCCGCTGCCTGCCAACCTCCATTCGACGCCGCTGCATGAGGTAAGTTATTAAATTATTTTTTGTTAATTTAATTAATTCAATTAACATAGATTTATATAATTTAAGGTTTTGGTTATAGATTTAGGTATTAATTTTTGTTAATTATATATTGCAATTTATTTTGTTATAGATTTAGGTTAATATCTATTGTTTAAATTTAGTTAAAAATTGTTTAATAATATTAATGTTAATTATGAAATTAATGCTAATAGAATAACATCTATGGTTAATTTGGATGTGAACTTAGCTTTAATGTTAGTAATGTTCAATCTTCAATTAGGTTTTATGTAGGTTAATTTGAATGAATTAAAGTTTATTTAGTGTTTATGCTTAATTAGGACCTAAGAATGTACTACAATTCTCCTTCAATGAAATCCTTTAAGGTTTGATCACTAATTCTTTATAGAAATTAGGACATAAGTAAAAAAACATGTTCAATTAAATGATATGTTATATATTTGATCGCTTCTTTTTCTTTCACGTTATTTAAATGATGTTTATGGAATGAATGATATGATATCGATGATATTGGGATAGACGAAATTAATATCTTAAGAATCTTCTCCCGTTGGGATGAATTTTAATTTATGTCTTAAGGATCTTCTCTCAATTTTGATATAATATCATAAATATGTGTTATGTGGTTGATTCTCTTTCGATCGATCGAACTCTTCTCTATTTTGGGGATAGTTTGGATGTTGTCTATTGTGTAATTATTACATAAATTATGTTCGACTAAAAACGTATCCTAAGAAGCTGTAATACGTAGTAGCTGACCTGAATGTCGTATCTCAAGGAAGGCTATGTCGGGCTATCAACTATTAGTACTAAGTGCGTAAATGGAATGTAAATCATAAACACTCTAATCAGGATGAGATAGAAGAACTCTAAACTAAGATAAAAAGCAATAAACGGGGGTACACAAGTGATTGTAGTCTAGGGTAAGATTATCTCCAATCTGGGCCAATGCTAGTTTAATCAAACCAAGTCTTAAATAGGATTTCTCTAAGTTGATTAGCCAATAATTTACGTATTCTTAAAGCTAAGTCGTGATTATTACTAACGTATACAAATCACACTTAGAAATATACTAATTCAAAACATGGTTACCTATTTTACGGATCCGATTGATAGGTTAGGTTGTTTGATCATAAAAGAGAAGTAAAATCATTCATTGATCAAATTAATCCTACTTCTAGAGTTGCACATGGTGATCAAGCATGGAAAACTCTTAAGCACAGATCAAACAACCATTAAGAAGATAAAATTAAAGCATTAAACCATAGATAAGAAACAATCAAACCCTAGAGAAGAACTTAGCCAACCATATTGAAGAGTGAGTAAATCCATAGAAAGGTTCATCATCATAAACTTACTAAGAATCCACAATTCGGTTGATAAATTCCTTTAATCCTTGGATACCCCAAGGCTAAAACTAAGAAAAACAGTAAGAACGAGTGTTTGAGAACTATTCTTCAAGTTACAAAGGTTCCGAATTATGAAAAATGACGCCTAGAACAATTAAAACACGCGCATAACTGCTAGCCAGCGGCCGCTGGGAAGCCAGCGGTCACTGACTACAGCCTTCTGACCCTCTGCTGCAGCACAGGCCCAGCGACCGCTGGCCTGTGCAAAATACAAAATTTTTGAAAACACCAAATTGAAGCTTGTCTCGATAGGAATCCGTAGCCGCAGACGGATCCAAATTCGGAGTTGTAACGAAGGAGAACGAGCCAAAACAAAATTGTTGCGCATTGCGCAACAATTTCGCATATGGCCATGCACCCGCGTTCTTTCTCCTCTCGTTTTTTGCCCATATCTCCTAGTAAGCTCCCATGCACTTTCCTCGGCTTCATTCGTCTTAGTATCTTCAATATTTACGGCATCATATAAGCTTCTATTCCACCTCTTTTCCACCTCCTACATCCAAAATACGAAACAAAGAACCCGGCGTAAAAACGAACAATAACATAACACTAAACAAAGAACCAACACACAAAACATGACAAAACAATATACTAAAATACGACCAAAACACGACAAAAACATACTAAACAAATTACACTAACATGAAATTAATTTCCTGTAACATATCTAACAATACTAAATATACAAATAACAAAAATAATTTACTGAACCTCAATGGTTCCCGAATAATTGATGACCAACAGCAAAATATAATTTCCCTGTCTATTCAATATGAAAAGCAGAAATAAGTTCAGTTCTTTACTCCTTCAACAATTTTCCTGTCTATTTAATAAGTTCAGTTTCTTACTCCTTCAACAATTTCCCTGTCTATTGAATAAGTTCATTTCTTTACTCCTTCAACATAAAAGATGCGTCATGCGTCATTTCATTCCTTTTCACTCAATTTATTTCCTTAATTCTCACTGTTAGTTGTGCACCACCCTCATGTTCCTTTAAATCTGTAATTTTATAGAACACTAATAGTCTCACCTTCTCCATAACTAATTAATATTTCTTTCATTATGTGAATACTTATTAATAATCAGGGTTATAAAAATGAGTAGAGATTGGATGTATTTGCGGTTACTTCTGAATGGGGGATTTAATTCACATTTTCTTTCTGGGCTTAAAGAGTTTTTTAAGATTTGCAAGTAGTCAGCACATGTACATGGATGGAGAAAAAATTATGTATCCGTGTTTGAAGTGTAGGAATATATGGTTTAGAACTATAGATGTTGTAAAAATACATCTTGCTAGAAAAGGTTTCACACGGGGTTATGAGATCTGGAGGTTTCATGGGGTAACAGAAATACCTTTAGATGTTCAAGAAACACGTGTTGATGGTTCATGATCTCGGGAGTCCCAGTTTTAACAACCCAGACGTCGAAGAAGATCCAAATGCTACAGCAAAATTGTTGTACGAGTTGTTGGATGCCATTGATAAAGAGTTGTACCTTGGGTGTAAGAACCACACTCAGTTATCTTTTGTGGCTTTTCTGATGACTTTGAAGGCCCGTAGTGGAATGACACAAAAATATTTTGATGAAATGTGTGTTTTGTTCAATGAAGCATTTCCAGATCATAGCAAAGTATCCATGAACTACTTCAACACAAAGAAATTTCTATGTGCAATGGGTTGACCTGTAGAAAAGATAGATTCAAGTATAACTCACTGTATGATCTATTTGAAAGCTGATTCCAATCTTGTGAATTGCAAGTTTTGCAATGAAAATCGATACAAAGATAGGATCTGAGGTGATAGGAGTCGGGGACATAAACCAGTTGCTTATAAGAAGATGTACTACTTCCCTTTGACACCTCATTTACAGAGTTGTATGCATCTAAAGCTACAGTCGGAGACATGATCTGCCATTCAACTTTAGTTGATGATGGTGTTATGCGTCATCCTGCAGAATCATCGGCATGGAAACACTTTAATGTGACTTCTTAAGTTTTGCATAGGAACTATGGAATATCATATTAGGTCTGTCAATAGATGGTTTTCATCCATATGGTCTATTGGGACAGTAATACACATCTTGGCCTGTTATTCTTACGCCTTATAACTTACATCTGTGGTTGTGCATGAAAGAACAACACATGTTTCTCACAATGTTTCTTCCTGGTCCAAGAAATCCAAAAGATAAGATAGATGTGTACCTACAACCACTTATATTTGAACTCAATAAATTGTGGTCAGTTGGTTGAGTTCAAACACCAACCAACTGACCAACACATGTGACAAACTTTTCAATTTACTTGATAAATTTACTATAGAGATTAAGCTTTCTTGAAGGGAGATTGCTAAGTTTGACAAACCAGGTTCACTAACAGGTTGAATAGTGATTTGTCCAGATAATGACTCTCTCTCGTGAGTTATTTCAACTTCGTGTCTGACATATGTCAGAGTTACAGAATTATGCGGTGACGGTCTCTAAGGTATATTACTAATTTACCCCATCATATACCTAGCTATATATATCCCATCATTTGTTTCACCCACAAGGAGAATGAACACTTGCTCTCTTACGCACTCTTCTTGAAATCAAGTAAACCGACTTTAGTGTCAGAGTATCTTCCCGGAGGACCCCTGACCCTTCCTCCGGTCTTATTTTCTAGGCCCTGCCCGCGACTCTAGGACCGAGATAATTATTTCATTGAGCTACATAGCTTAGACAATGGTATAAACTCCAAACTCGTGGAACTTTCATACTATTTATATATTAATGTGTGGAAGATTGATCCTTAGTCCAACAATGTACCTAGCTGAGGGGGGAAGATAAATATGAGGGCGACTAGGAGATGGCGAAGAAGAGACGCTGATGACTTCTCTGTGTGGAGTCTCGGTATTTTTAACGGATTTAAACTTTTTAGATACTGGCACATCAGGACCATACATAAATCGTCTTTTGAGGATATCTTAAGGACAATAGGCCGGTCATTAGGCCGAAGAGGGGGAGATCCTGGCAGAATAGGACCGACAAAAGTAGCTGCAAAGTCAGCAATCAATTAAGGAGAAGCCTGTTCCACAACAGGAGTTGAGGAGGCGGAGACTCTTACAACAGAGGCTTTAGTCTCTTCCAACGTTTTAGTAGAGATAGTAGTAGTGGGAGTTCTAGCGGTAGACCCTGCAGGAGATGGGGCGCTGGCAGAAAGAGCGCTCTTTCCTGAGCCTCCTTCACCAGACTCGAAAGATCTGAGCTTTGCTGCTGATTTCTCCGCCAACACTGTCGCGTTTCTCTCACAGACCATTTTGTTTATGAGGTCTATGAAGTTCATACCTGAAAAGGAGGAACAATAAAATATCAGAAAGGTTATAGTCGTAGAACTTGTTGGAAAGAGCAAGATTGGTGTATTGGTGGGGTGGGGGTGGGGGAATTACACCAATTCAAACTTTTAGAGTTTTCTTGTTTTTGGATTAACAAATAAGGCTAAAGCACACTTAACAAATAAGATAGCTTTAGTAGCAAGTCAAATTCATCTTGTTAGGAAGAAATAAACTCGCTCATATAATGGCTTAGGTTGTGATCAACAAAGATTAAGAATAACATTGTAAGTTAAACTTAAACTAAGTTGTGTGCGGAATTTGGCGGTGAAAACTCTTGTTAAAATGAAAACAACTTTCTTTACTCACGATTTTAGCCAGCCAATTTTAAGATATGATATGAGGAAGATGATAAAATAAAGAAAATAAAGAACACGAGTAGTTAACGTGGTTCGGGATAAACTGTCCCTACGTCCACGGCTCGATCAAGAACAAGATCGAAAATCCACTAAGCTCTCCTTTCTTTTTACTCGTTGAGTACGAGCCAAAAGAAAATATCAAATCTAGATAGTGTCTTGTGATTACACTTCTTCTTCCAAAGATTGATAACTACAATCTAAGAAATTCACTTTCTTAGATCTTGACTAGACCCTAACTTTGGTTTTGAAAATATTTTTCCAGAAAATACAAACTTCAAGTAGTGGTGGCACTCAAGAGAATTCTGAGATGTTGGAGTGTTTTTGAGAGATGGGAGCTTGATGATTTTTGAGTAGAGTACTGCCTTCTTTCGTTTGAATTATGGTAATCATTTCTATAAGTGATGGTGGTATTTATAGTCGCTATTGCTGGAACTAGCCGTTGGAGAAGATGAAGAGTCTTTCTACTTTGCATTAAATGCATGGCACATTTGTAGAAGCACGCGCCGCCTGTATTGCATGTTGTAACCACCAATCACGTGATTTCCTAGTGTTTTTCCATACCTAGAATGATTTATCATACAATTAATATGATATTCTTGTATTTGATTCCTTAAAATATCTCTTTTGATGTGACAACACACTAAGTGGTTGACTTATAACAAATTTAGGTATGTCGGTTGTCCACCATTGTTAGTGTGAGGGACAACTAGCTTGAATTCTTCTAACAGATCATTTCCTATGAGCAGTCCATCAAGTATTAATTTGTTTGATACCAAATTAATACTTTGATTATTTTCCTTCATTCTTGAGTCCATCTTGATTTATGCAGCAAACTAGATTTGGCACACATCGTTTAGAAAACGATCTATTGTTGCAATAACGAGCTGTGAGAACTCGAATAAACGATTTGTTTGTTCCATGATCGTTTACTTGAGATGGTTCAAGTCTTCATAGATCTTATACTAGAGAAAAGCTAGTTCTATAAGATAGGTGGTTAGAACGAAAGACGTTATTCACATCCAATTGCCAAAGAGACCAAGCCATCGGTGTCGAATGAATGACGTGATGAAATAAGCGTCTAGGAAAGATCCCGGGGAATGTGTTTGAGGAAATGCTTTTTGCACCTGCATGTTTCGCAGCTACACCGGTTGATTGGTGACTGAGGCATTGTTTCATCTAGTTTCCCAACCAAGAGCAGTACATGCCACAAAGAACAGGCTTGATCAGACTTGCAAGCCAAATCAAGAGAAGAAGTCACATTTTATATCTATTCCGGCATTTTCCCTATGCTAACTCGGTTTAGAACTCACCACTTCACTCATGCTTCTTCTTCTTCTTCTTTGGCGGATTGCTATCTTGAGCGAGTTCCTCCTTCGCAATTTGTGCCTCATCTTGAATAGGTGGAGAAGTGGGAGATTGGAGCATGCTATCATCATGTGTTTCTCCAGTAGAAGGTTCATCCTGTTTTTCAATGACAGGTGGTTTTTGATGTGTAGCTTCAACAGTAGGATCGATTGTTTCTTTAATAATAGGTGGGTCTGACATGATCGTATCTGCAGCGGGCTTACATGTGGATGTTTCACCAGCAGCAGATGGCTAAGGCATCATCAAAATCACCAGATTACAGATCGATTGCAAGATCATACAAATTCTACTCTTTGGAGTAGAGGGGAGCGAGATCGATTTGTAGCTTGCTTGCTTCTTCCTTTATCTTGATTAGAACACAAGTCCTAAAATATTGGCAGGCAACGGGGGTGTCCAAAAAGCCAAAGTAAGTTTGCAACTGATTTTCTTCCACCTTTAGATCGTTGATGGAGAATAGGAGCAGTATTGCTTTGAGAATGTAGAACTTGCAATCCCTGATCTCCAGATAAGTTTTAAATCGATTTTCCATCTCCAACACCTTTGGAGTCTGCTGGATCCCAGGCATTAACTCCAAAACGGTCTTTGCAGCCTTTTCTTGAATCTGTTGGAATATGAGTTGAGCACCACGTAGACGAGTATCCATGTCATCTGTAATGTGTTCATGTGGGTCAACTTCCACATCCTCTTCTAAAATTTCTTGAGCCCCAACCTCTCGTGCATCCATCTCCCGAGCAGGCCGCTGTTGTGGTGGAATTATGGTGATTGGTTCGGCATTGCTGATGATAGTATCATCTAGCTCATCTTGCAAATTTCGAGCAGTTGGTTTCTTCTTTCCTTCTTTCCTTTGTGTTTTCTTGGGTTCCTTTTTCTTTTGTTTCTCAACCACATGAGATGGCTCCTTGGTTGCTTTCTTGCGTTTCTTGGCAGTAGCAGTTGGTTTAGGATTACCCGCAGGTTTCCTCTTAGCAGCTTGCTCCTCTCCCGCTTGAGTAGCTACAGCTTAACCAACTGTGGATTGTTTCTTCGTTGGAATCACCCACTCCGGGTTGAATTTGTCAATCCGAATCAAAGATTGCTGGATTTTATCATCTGTTACCTTTAAAAATATTTGAGATGATGTGCCAATAACCATCTCTACTTGATGTCTAGTGCAGGCCCTGAGGAGCGAAGGCTTTTCATCGAGCATTTGGATAAGTTGCGGGTGCCCGCCACGGGCTTAGGAGCAACGGCTCATATCCCATATTATAGTTGGTTTGTGTAGGAAAGGTGCCTGACTGAACGCCAACCTCATGCTTGACAAAAGCTCAATTCTCGATCGGTGAATTGGAATCGTACTGATCATCGATAGACACTGGTATGGTAGCAAACAAACTTTCTTTCTCAAAGTCTCATTCTCCATGGCTTTGAGGCCATGCTACATTCTTCTCATGGGATATCCCACACACACATTCAGGATGAGAATTTCCCTTTTGTTCTTTCTCTAAGCAGATTTTATCTTAGCCACCTCGGCAAAATCCCTTCATCATTAAATGGAACTCCCTTATTCCATTTATCCTTGTTGAAAAATCCTCCAATAATGGTGCTTATTTTAGTGGACAGACGTAGAGGACGCCTGATATTCATCCAAGTGCAACTACCATCCAAATCCTGTCGCATATCGACCTGTTGAACTTTATCAACAATTAACTTCAGTAAGGATCTGGCCCAATTTATGTTTATGTTGAGGAGCAAGGTGGTGATAAATTTAATTTTCCCTGGTGTAATTGCGTCGTATGTGCCTCCATGACTAAGATGATGTTCAAATTATTATAACAGATAGTTATTTATTGTTATTGTGACTTAGAGTCATCGATTTTCAGTAGATCTCACACTTAAGCGGATTAACAGAGAATTAAACATGATTAAGGCAATTTATACAACAATTATGCATATTTTCTTACAATAAATATGTTTCTCAATATATCAATAGTCAATTCAAGAGATGTTTGAGACCTAAACATGCTTAAACATATTACAAACATACAACATTAAGTAAATTGATTGACATTTATGCATTTTAGGAAATTGCATCATGCTTATTTCAATAACAACAATGAAACCCTAAATCATGATTCTAAAACACAAAAATGAAACCTCTGCAGGCTTGAATATTTCCGAATAACACATCAAGGGTGCGAAACCCATGATGGTCATAGACAGCATGAGGCCCAGGCGAGAGCTTGGCCTTGATCATATGGAGCATTTCCGACAATGGAATCGGAGATGTGTGTGATGGTGAAGATGACGAAGCAGAATCAGACTTGATGTGGTGTGAATGTTTTGTGAAAAAGTTATGGAGATATGTGAGTGAAAGCACAAGTTTTGTAGAGAAAAGCTTGAGAGTTCAAAAATGGTGGTTTCTTGAAGTTGAAAGGTGTTTATGAAAGCGTAGGGACGAAGCTGGTCAAACACTCATATATATATAGACTTATATTGAACGGATGAGATTAACGTAAAAGTAACATCTTTTACCGATTGAGATTACTCCCTGATTTTAATCATTTGCGGCTCAAACGTCGATTTGTCTCCACACGCTATCTTAATTTTCTCTCCCACGATGTCACATCATTGTCTCAATGCTAGTATCGAGGTGTGCAGCCATTAATGTTCGTCATTTCCACTTACTTTTTCTGATAAAAAGAGACTTTTGGCATTATTAAATAAATAAATATATATATATATATATATATTTTAATAAATGACGATAATGGATAATCATTAGACATAAATATCGAGAGAGTTAGAGAAATAAATAACATTTATGTCTCTATCTTGGTTCCACCTTAATTGATGCCTAACATATCGTTTCATCATCTTCTTGGCTTGGTTGGTCCAGTCTTTGTGTAACCACCTGTTAGAAACAGATGATGTGAAATATATAAGAATTATATAGCAGTTAGCTGCACGTGACATATTAGTTTCCAAAAGAAAAATATGATCGATCTGTTGCTCGAGCTGTACTTTACTGATATCCTGCAAAACAATCTGTTAGTAACAGTATTTAATAAAGAATTTTAGTAACATTCGGATCGATCTGCGAAACGATCTGTTCAACCATATATCGCTGTTTAGCGAATGATTAAACATTTTGCTGCATTTGATTTCTTCATTGATAGCAGCTATCTATTCCACAATAAGAATGTAACCAATTGTGATTTTAGCCACTCATATTTCAATAATTAAAATGGATAATCACATATGGACTTATGAGCATGTACTATAATAGATGGTTATTATGGAAAAATGATCTGTAGTCAATAATTAAGCATTATTTTCATCTAGATTTACCAAACACAGCTTCCCACATAGCATTTTGAAACTATCTTCTGCTAGATTTTTCGTCAGAATATCAGCTCGCTACATGTCGGTATGAATTTTCTCGATCTGGATGTTCTTCGTTTCGACGTGATCGCGTATGAAATGATGTTGAACATCAACATTCTTGCAGGAAGTGTGAAGCACTACATTTTGAGTGATTGCTATCGCACTATAACTATCACAAAAGATGGATATTGTATCCATATAAATCTCATAGTCTTTGAGTTGTTGCTTTAACCACAAAATTTGCGCGGTACAGCTCCCTGCAGCCATGTATTCTGTTTCTATTGTTGAGGTTGCAACTGAAGTATCCAGTTGTAGATTTTCTATCGAGCTTGCAACCTGTATAATCAGAATCATAATATCCAGTTAGCTCAAAGTTATCATTATAAGGATACCACAAACCAATCTCGGTTGTGCCCATAAGATAACATAGTATTCTTTTTGCTGCTTTCATGTGAGATTCAGGTCGACTGATAGTTAAATATAATAATGATCTGATAATACCACGATATTGTTTTATATTAGCTGCTTTGCCAAGTACATCAGGAACGATCTGTCCATTAGTTTGCGTAGGGATCATAACGGGTTTGCTATCTTTCACTCCAAATTTTGTGATGAGATCGTTGATGTATTTGGATTGGTTGATTCAGATCCCTTCAGCAGATTGTTTGACCTGTAAGCCTAGGAAGAAATTCATCTCTCCTATCATGGACATTTTGTACTTATCTTGCATAAGCTTGCTAAATTTGTTACAAAGGAATTCAAATTTAGAGCAATATATAATATCATCTACATATATTTGAACCAAAAGGATATATTCTTGACTTTGATGGTGAAAGCGTTTTGTCCACTGATCCTCTCTTGATTCCCGATTGTAGCAGAAAAGTGGATAGAGTTTCATACCAAGCTCGAGAAGCTTGTTGTAATCCATATACAACTTTAACTAGTCTGTACACCTTGCTTTCATCTTCCACTTCGAATCCAGGAGGTTGTTCCAAATAGACTTCATCTTCCAAAATTTCATTAAGGAATGCACTATTGACGTCCATTTGAAATACTTTGAATCGTTGATGTGCTGCGTAGGCTAGAAACAATCGTATAACTTCTAATCTTGCTACAGGTGTAAACGTTTCATCAAAGTCGATTCCCTCCTGTTGGCAGTATCCCTTTGTGACTAACCGATCTTTATTTCTAACTACCTATCATGTTTCATTTCTCTTGTTCTTGAAAATCTACTTCACCCCTATGACTCCTTGATGCACAGGTCTATCGACCAAGTACACTTACTTCATTTCTTTTGAATTCATTCAACTCTTCTTGCATGACTCTGGTCCAATCTGCATCTTGTAACGCTTCAAAGACATCTTTAGGTTCAGTGTAGGATAGATAGCAGCTGAGTAGTGAACTTTCTCCATGCATTCTTCGTGTCTTTACTCTGTCTGTTGGGTTCCCAACAATGAGCTCGGTTGGTTGGCTATCTACCCATCTTCTTTGTCTTTTCATTTCTTTCTCTGAAACTTCAATTTTGGGTTCAGCAGGTGTATCCTCAAATTCAGGACGAGTGAAACATCAAAAGGGTTATCATCATTTATGTCAAGGTTAGAAAGCTCGCTACTTATTTCTCGTGTAGTTGGCCGTTGATCCTGTGTAGGAGCTGATCGAGGGACAGATCGTTCATCAACAAGTAGTTGTGAACAATCATCATCTAGTGTTCCCCCTTGATTCGTTCCCCCTTGCTGTGACGCCTCCACGGCAGGTTGATCAACATTTTCTCATTCTTCTTCTTTTTCTTCTCTTTGTGAACTCCAAAGTAGAATATCATCAATGAGTTGATCTGTGGAGTTATTCAATTCCATTGTTGAGTTTTCATCATTAGAAGATGAGGAACTATCTGTACCTGAAACCTCAAAAGTAGATTCATCAAATACCACATGAGGTGTTACTTCCACAACAAGAATTCGCTTATTAAAAACACGATATGCCTTGTTGATGTCAGAATATCCTAAGAAAATTATTTGATCAGCTTTGCTATCAAATGTTTTTAATTGTGTCTTACCATTGTTGTGGATGAAACACTTACAACCAAATGAACGAAAATATGTAATGCGAGGCTTTCTGTTGTTCCACAGTTTGTATGGAGTTTTCCCGTGGCGTAGAGTTATCACAGATCGATTCTGTGTATAACATGCCGTATTTATTGCTTTTGCCCAGAGTTTCTTGGGAAGATTGATTTCATTTAGCATTGTATGGGTTGCTTCGTTTAGCGATCTGTTGCGGCGTTCCACTATTCCATTCTGTTGAGGTATACAAGTTGCAGAGGTTTGATGTTTAATTCTCATCCTAGAGCAGTAGGCTTCGATCATGTGATTGATAAATTCTGTTCCACGATTTGATCGAATAGTAATGATGGAAGTTCCCTTATGGTAGGACACCTTGTTGAGTAAATCAGGTAGCTTTTCCAAGGTCTCATTTTTCTTAAACATGAAAATAACCCACGTAAATCTAGAAAAATCATCTACAATTACGAGAGTATATTCTCTACCATTAACGCTTAATGGAGATACAGGTCCAAAAAGGTCAAGATGGAGAAGTTCTAATATTCTTAACGTTGAGTGAGCTGCCTTTGTCAAGAAATAAGATCTAGTATGTTTTCCAGCTTGACATGCTTCACATATATGATCTTTGTCGAACACTTGGTCGGGTAAGCCCTCAACTAGCTTGTCATTCACCATCTTGTTGATAGTTTGGAAGTTTAGATGGCTTAGTCTTTTGTGCCACAACCAGCTTGTCTCAATGTTGGATTTTGTCAATAGGCAGGTTTCGATCTGTTCATCCCATTGTACGATGTATAACCTGTCCTGTAAAATTCTGGTAAGAAGAATTTATTCTCCATCCAAATTTCTCACTAGGCACTTGTTAGCTATAAACTCTAATCTCTTATTATTAGCACAAAATTGGCTAATCGAGAACAAATTATGATTTAATCCTTCTACATATGAGACACTAAGGATAGTACTGTTACCCACTTGAAGATCTCCATAACCTTTTGTGTGACCTTTAGAGTCACCTCCAAAGGTAGCAGCTTGTCCAATACATTCCTTATAGTTGATAAGTAATTCTTTGTTGCACATCATATATTTAGAGCATTTGCTATCAAGTATCCACACCGCGCCCCAAGTTGTATTCGTTCTTCTCATTTATCTCCTATTCTACAATGAAAATTTACTCAGTTACCCTATTGATAGAGGGTGCTTTGTCAGTAGACAAAGATCCTTTTGTAACCCAAATTTTCTAATAATAGAAACATTCTAAGATGGCCTGATATGTTTGCCACTGAAGTCAATGTATACGATCTGTTTTCATTTTGCAGAAGGTTGAGATGTAGCAGTTTGTTTCTTGGGTGCAAAAGGCTTGAAGAACTTTTGTTTTGTTAGAGCAGGCGGTTGATATTTTCTATTGTGTTGGGGAGCAGATCACTGTTGATTTGCTGCCTGTCTTTGTCGTTGACATACAGGTGGTTTGCCTTGTTGATATCCAATTCCATGAGAATTATATTTCATCTGCGAGTTGGATTGATGTTGCTGCTTAGGTTGTTGTTTCACCAAGATGGCTTGAGGCTGTCTCGGATTGTTGTTGTTTAGATTTACCACCTTGTCTTTCTCTTTTTCTTTGAAAAATTTTCCTGATAGGGGACCTTTATCCACTCCATTAAAACTTAGGTAAGTACGATCAGCTACCCTTCGTCGCATGTCATTGATCATCTGAATCTTATCCTCCTTTTTATGCATTGAGTGGTTGATCATAGCACTTAGGTCATTGACTCTGCTATTTGCAGAAGCTTCTGGATCTATCAGGTCATAAATTTTAGCATTAAGAGAGTAAATTTCATCACTCTTGCTTTTGAGCTGCATCATCAGCGTGTTTTCTCTGTCATTGAATGAACTGATGATGTCCTTCATTTCTTGGATGGTGGTTGTCATCTTACAATTTTCCCTAATTGCGTGTTTGAACATTTTGTTCAATCTTGCGTGATCCTCCATGAGTTTTGTAAAATCGTCCATTGACAGGTCATCTTCTTCTTGTTCTCCAGAATCATCAATAGGTGGATTAGAAGAAATAGAATCTTGACAATTTACCTCTGGGTTGTCAACCGTTGTCATGTACCATGAATCATTCATCCCATTCATCCTCTTCATAATCAAGAGCCATAAATGGTTCATCATTTTCTGACGAGTTATCCGACAGATGGCTTTGATTAGCTTGCTCTTTAGATATCATGGCTTTCCATTGATCTTTAAGATTTTATCTCTTTTAGATCGAAGCTCATCTCTTTATGCCTTTGATATGTCGGGACAGTTTGTTTTGAAGTGTCCTTTCCTACCACACTTCAAACACGAAAATTCAAACAGGTCAGCTTTAATTTATGAGGTTGATTTTACCTCACTCTTTCGTTTGGGTCGATCAGCAAATCGATCTTTCCCTCTGAATTGTCTGTTGTTGTTTTCCTTTTAGAGCCTTTTGTATTTGTTGCTCTCATTTCCATTCGTTGCAATCTCTTTGCCATGAGAGAGTATTCCTCGAAGTAATTTTTCATGGAATAATTCTCATCATCTGAGCTGGAGGACTCTTTGACAACAACAGTTGGAGTTTGTTTTGGGGTCTCTTCACCTTTTCCTTTGCCTTTGCTTTGAAGGCTGCATTTTTGTCCTTGTTACCTGCAGCAGATGGCTTACTAGCAGATGTATTAGATAAGCCATGAATACGATTAATCTCGTATTCATTTTCTATTAATAAATCAAAAAGAGATTTGGTAGTTAGATAGTTGAACTCTGGCATCATGGGATGCATGGCGGAGTAAATTTCCCAGCTCGCAGGTAGAGCTCGAATGACCTTCAAATTCTTCTCTCTTTGAGAATATTTGTTTTTGTCTATTATTGCAATCTCTATGAGCACTTCAGTGAACTTGTGCTTCATTTGTGTGATGGTTTCTCCAGGTTTCATTTTGAACTCTTTGAATATGTTGCAAGTTATGGACAACTTGTTTTCTTGTATTACGTCTGATCCTAAGCTTATCTCCTTGAACATGTACCACATCTCCTTTGCAGTTTGGAGGTGTTAAATTTTGGCCAAGTAAATACCCCTCACTGTACTGGAGATTAAGCCTTTGGCATAATCATCAAGTCTAGCTTCTTTTCTTTCTTCGGTCTTGTACTCGTCCATACTCTTCTCCTTTTCAACTATCTCAACTGAGGGAACAGGCCCAGTTCCATCCTTAATTTCGGCGCTGCATCGGTGCATGATTTTGATAGGACCATTTGTGATGACTTTCCACATCTTTATGTGTTGAGCTCTCAAATATATTTCGATTCTAAAGCTCAAGTCATCATACCAAGCGATGGAGAAATCCTCTTAATCTTGAACGTTTGACCTTCCATAACTTAAGTAGAGGATTAGATAAATGCAAGTGCAATGAAGTGAAAACTTTTTCCTAGATCTATTCAAGATGACCATACAGAGATTAACTCATGTGAAACAGAAACAATGGCTAAAATGGACCACTACTCTGATACCACTTGTTGATCCTGAAAGTACAAGATTGGTGTATGGGAGGGGGGGGGGGGGTAATACACCAATTCAAACTTTTAGGGTTTTCTTATTTTTGGATTAAAAAATAAGGCTTAAGCACACTTAACAAATAAGATAGCTTGAGTAGCAAGTCAAATTCTTCTTGTTAGGAAGAAATAAACTCGCACAAATAATGCCTTAGGTTGTGATTAACAGAGATTAAGAATAATTTTGTAAGTTAAACTTAAACTAAGTTGTGTGCGGAATTTGGCGGTGAATGCTCTTGTTAAAATGAAAACAACTTTCTTTACTCACGATTTTAGCCAGCCAATTTTAAGATATGATATGAAGAAGATGATAAAACAAATAAAATAAAGAACACAAGTAGTTAACGTGGTTCGGGATAAACTGTCCCTACGTCCACGGCTCAATCAAGAACAAGATCAAAAATCCACTAAGCTCTCCTTTCTTTTTACTCGTTGAGTACAAGCCAAAAGAAAATATCAAATCTATATAGTGTCTTGTGATTACACTTCTTCCAAAGATTGATAACTACAATCTAAGAAATTCACTTTCTTGGATCTTAACTAGACCCTAACTTTGGTTTTGAAAATGTTTTTCCAGAAAATAAAAACATCAAGCAGTGGTAACACTCAAGAGAATTCTAAGATGGAGTGTTTTTGAGTGATGGGAGCTTGAAGATTTTTCTTTCCTTTGAATTCTTGTAATCGTTTCTGGAAGTGATGGTTGTATTTAGAGTCGCCATTGCTGGAACTAGCTGTTGGAGAAGATGAAGAGTCCTTCTACTTTGCAGTAAATGCATGGCACATTTGTATAAGCACGCGCCGCCTGTATTGCGTGTTATAACAACCAATCACGTCATTTCCCAGTGTTTTGCCATACCTAGAATGATTCATCGGACGATTAATATGATATTTTTGTACTTCATTCCTTAAAACATCTATTTTGATGTGACAGCACACTGAGTGGCTGACTTATGACAAATTCAGGGATGTCTGCAGTCCACCGTAGTTAATGTGAGGGACAACTACCTTGAATTCTTCTAACAGATCGGTTCCTAGAATCTGTCCATTGAGCCGTCCATCAATTATTAATTTGTTTGATACCACATTAATACTTTGATTATTCTTCTTTATTCTTGAGTCCATCTTGATTTATGCAGAAAACTAGATTTGGGACAGATCGTTTAGAAAACAATCTATTGTTGCAACAGCGAGCTGCGAGAACTGGGATAAACGATCTGTTTGTTCCATGACCATTTACTCGAGATGGTTCAAGTCTTCATAGATCTTATATTAGAGAACAGCTAGGTCTATAGGACATGTTGTTATTCTTACCACCTGTTGTTTTACATTTGTAACTTTTCTACATATTCTAGAAAATGCATATCATTCCTATAAGTGAGTTTGAAACCACAAACTCCATTTTTCAATGTTAATGTGATAAAATCTATTCTATATAAAATGAATTCTAAAACCATGACAAGTAGAAAGGACAGCTAGCTGCAGGATAAGGGACAAATCGTTATACCAACGATCTGTTCCTAAATGATTTAACTAGCTGTTTATAATGAACACATACTCGTTGATATAGTGATCAATATTTCCAGGATAGCTTTAGAAGAATAATATAAGTCGTATAACTAACGATCTGCTCATTTTATAGTCAAGCTTTTCCTTAAGAGATGATGTTGACCACTTGGTTTTAAAGATCTTGAATTAACTAAGTGTTGTTTTGATAATCATAATCAAAATATAAATGAATTCATGGGTTTCCCAACATAACTTAATGGTGGTTAACAATTCGGGTTAGTCATAAAGACATACCCATAGATAGTTTCCAAGTCTGCTAGGATGTAGGTCAAAGTAAGAAAGTGCACTTTCATTTTTGGAAAAGGAGATAACTAAAGAATGACCAGAGGAAAGTTAAATGACTTTATCTAAATGCTCAAAGAGTGCTGGGGGAATCCCTAATCCTCCAGTAGAGAGTTTTGCTAATTTATGGGTTATCAATGGAAACATAGGGCAATTCCATGAAAAACCGGAATCTAGAGTCACAAAATAGTATTCCTAATGCCAGGATTTATCTACGCTGTAGTATTTACCATAAAGGTCAATCAAGGCAATAGGCGAGAAGTATGTAAAAGGATTGGAACGATTGACTTTGTTAGTGTTAAAAAAGATTCTTGCAGTATTGAAAGTACCGAAAAGGGAGAAATACATATGTAAGAACAAGGCTTTCCTAATGGACATAAGGTTATGTTGATTGAAGGGGATGAAATATTGGGCAATCAAATCGCAAAAGTAATAAGTGAGAGGCAAGCGCAGACCTGCCTCAAATTGGCTCATCCACATTACTACAAAGGGGGGCTTAACATTTAGGGGCCTCTCATCAAGTGTAGGGATCCTAATGGTATAGGGTCCGATAACGTAAAGTAATTTCATCAAAGATCTAAGATCTTTCTCTTTCGCACTCGAACGAGAAAAGGAAGCAAAATTAAGAAGACCCATGAAAAGATAAGGGAGTGAGGAGAGATATACCTTGTAATATGTAAGGATTGGGAACTCATTGACATCCCTATCCCACATCTTATTCGTGGTGTTGAGATTTTTGATCTTGGCCAAATGTACGTCATTTACGGTACACAATATGAGCCTTTTTGCGTAGTTATTCAGTTCAACACTCTTTAGCTTTTCTGGAGTATATTCTTTGGCATTTTTTAGCTTTGCAGGTCGAGCTTAGTCTCATTCGGGGTGTTTCTCTTTTTTCTTATATTGGAGCAGGTCAATTCTCGATCATGTCCCACATTAGCACTCGGTGAGCTTGTAGTCATATCTTGATCCTGAAACTTTAGTCTTCATATCCTTGGATAGAGAAATCCTCACATACCCTGAGAATATGAGAATCCACGCAGCAGTATGCAATAAGGGATGATGAAAATAATTTTCAAAGTATGACCTATTGAAATTGACCATGCAAGTTAATAACCTTGTATAAAATATACAGTGGTCAGGTTGAACTACTGCTCTAATACAACTTGTTGGTCCTGCCTAAAGCTACATCGCACTGCGCCAGACCTAGTGCCGCAACGTCGGATAGAGCGCCATGACACGTCACGTGACGTGGCCCAGACTCAAGCTTTGTTTTTATCTTTCATTTTTCGCTTCAGTCTCGTTTCACCTTCTACTATTTTACATAAAATGTAGAGAAATTGAAAACCATATTCTGTCACGGTCAACCCTCGTGGGTTTACAACGGACAATAATCCGTTGCAGTTTATCAGAAGGAAAGAAATTAAAAATTGCAGTGTAGGAATACTACATTTTTTAAAATAAACATACCATGAATATTGTGTGTTGTCTTATTTCTTCTTCTTAGAGAGGTATGAAAATTGGCCACTCACTACCTCCTATTTATTGGTGTTGTGGGCTCAAGGAGAAAGGGCGTAAACCTCCAACATAACATTCAATCCATCAATACCTCTAATAATTCCCGAATAAATGGCTTAGTCCATCAAAAACTGTCAATTAATTAATCTTTAAATCATTATATTAATTGAATCTTATGTAAAAAAAATTTACTCCACTATTGGATATAGATTGATCTATTAATCGTCGATTCATATTATCAACTAAATCCCATTTTTAATAAATTATTTCTCCCGTTTAAGATTTAATATCCATTAATTAATTAAATCATGTTGACAACTTATATTAATTAATTTATTTACCCATGAGTGATCCGGTTCAAACATTTATTATTATAACGATTTTTTATATAATAAAACTATCTAAACACATCAAGAGGATATAATCAACTCATATTTGACGAGACATGATTCTAGGCAATAACATCTCAATACTTCTTGTTAAACCAATCACCACTACCAAACATATTACTGTATAGGGTTGCGAAAAACACGCAACCGCAAATACATCAAAGAAATGCATAATCAGCCAAGTATACCTAATATTACTGGCATAGATTAACAAGTGAAGAATTTCTGACTCTGTTCTACAGTATCAGAACAGAAGTTCTTAACTCACTGTGAAAGCACACAGAACAGATATGTAATAAATGTATACTAGCATAAATGCACTGATATCATTATATCGGCTAAGGTCATATCTAACATCAGAATGATATTGTTGCCTTTTACGACTAGTTTGTCCAAGTCTGTCTGGACTGTGAACTTTATTCAACAAGGAACCGACTACATTACCTTCTATGATCATCTATCCACCACACTGTCTACAAATGGACTTTTTTGTAATAAATAATCAACATAAAAATATTATAAACCAATGATGGAAATTTATTCTCGTTCAATTAAAGTGTAAACAAATTTGTTACAATACTCAAGCATAAAGCATACTTTGCAATATACAAACATTTACCTTTTCCCTACTTCTTGAGAAGTGGATAGTTAGATTTCCAATAATTTTTCATTTTGAATCATTTCTTTTGAATCTTGAATTGTTCTGAGTCTCATTGATATTCATTAGATAAGACTCTTCATTATCTTTACCTGCTAGGCAAGAGGCTAGAAAATTACAAATTCTATCTCGGTAGAACATGTATTTCTATTACTATGAAATTCATAGATGAAGTAATTAATGGTGGTGGGGTTACCATTATCCTTTTTTGGCTTTATTTGCCCGACTGTCTTGGAATCTTGGTAAATGTATTTTTTCTGCTGGGAAAACTTCTATACGTTCTTCTAGAAATTACGAGGTGCTGGCTTAGGTAAGTCCAGAGGAAGGTATCTGTTCTCGCTAACCATGATCATCCTTTCTGACTACACCTGAAGCATTTGTTGGTTTGCTTCTTCTAGGCAACCGAATTTCCTCATTTTCCTTTTCCTTTCTTCTTGGAAACTAAATGCACCACCTTATTCTTGTTCTTTCCCAGTTTATTGGGACGACTAGAAGATGGTAAGAGTATACTCTTGTTAACTCATGATAGAGTTCAACTGAAACTGCCGATAACTGTCTAGCAAACATAATATAATTTTGAGAGAAAGCATCAAGTTGACCTCCCAAAATCTTGATCTTAACCAAATACCTCATATTTTTAAAGATATTTTCTCAAACTGATGATCCATCAATGATAGACATGTTCATCACATTGAGTGACTAGTTGCTTAGCCACTTTATTCCGTGTGGTGAACATCTCACCTAGGCCAAGAAAAATCTATGTGGCGGTAGGAAACAATTTATGTTGATGTTATAGAACATTCGACATAGAAACTAGAATGTAACATCAGGACATATGATTCCCTTTCACCTAGATAAACTAGCAGCAAAAACGTCGTTTCATTTTAGTAAGTCCATGGCGGAGTGGTCATATTACCATTAAATGATGTCTTGTAGCTATCATTACGAAGTCAAATAACGTGAAATGTTAAATGTGGATGTACATGGAATCAAAAAATATATTATACTATAAGACCAATTTATGGAGACCATATGTAATTATTATATTAAAATAAATAAACATAATTAAAATTATTTCTTAGTCATTTTAAATTAAGAAAATATGTTTCTGGATAATAAGAAATTATGGCAGATAATAGCAGATAAAATTAGCCAAATATAACAGATAAAACCAAACATAACAAATATTTAATATGGCACCACAAATCTAAACTTAATTATTCAAAATTAATGGAAACTAAATCCCTAAAAATAAGGAAATAAAAATCATCACCGGGAAATGTCGTCTGATATTTCGAGTCACCATCGTTGTTGTCGAGATGTTGTCGCACCACAATCAAGCTTTGCTTGTGCCAAGAATGCAACGGGACCGAGCGGGTGATCCCGTCCCGCGCAAGGGGTTAAAGTGCACCGTGTGTGCCGCGAGCGTTTGAGGCAGGGGCAGGCCCGCTACCGCGCGACATCGTGCATGTATTCTATTCGAGGGTTGCCCATGTGTATTGTGTCTCGCTTTCTGCAGTCGCATCCTGCGTCGCACGATGCATGCGATAACTGCGTCGGGCCTCGCGCCTACCGCGTGCTGTCTGCTAATAATGCACAATGTGTGCTCTACATTGAGGTTGTTTGCATGCTCGCATTGAATTTATATCACTGTAAAACCACATAGTACAATTATACAATACATGTGTATTAGCATAAATGCACACGATACACCTTTTCTAGCATGTGTGTTGGACATCCATACACCTTGAGATGTCTTACACTAGGATTTCACCCGATCCACAACTCGATAGTTGTCTTAAGGACCTATCTAGAAGGTACCAATTTCAATATGTTCACCGTTGTCTCTAAGGAATATCCTTAGAGCGAATTTGAAAACTCTGCATAACTCATCATTGGCTTTATCATCTCCATAAGCATCATATTCTAAGTAATTCAAAAACTTTATGCTAAGGTATATGATTCCCCTCCAAGATCAAGTCGCAAATACTTGATAGTCTTACTATGACAGTTCTCCACAACTGCCCAAAACTCCTTAAATTTCTCAAATGATTTCAACTTGTAGTGCATCAAATAAACATATCTATATTTCGAGTAATCATCTATCAAATTGATGAAACAATTCATGCTCCCTCAAGCGTTAGTTGACAATGGACCACATATATAGGAATAAATTATATCTAACGCATCACTGGCTCTACTCCCCTTGACCCTAAAGGGTCTCTTGGTCGTTTTACTCTCCAAGATATAAATGATCATCTTACCCTTCAATGGACTGTATTCCACCAACTTTCGAATCCTTCTAAGGTTAATTTGATCAAGTCTTAAGTGGCACAAATATGTATAATTGATTGATAAACAAGATGATTTTTTTTCTTAGTGTTAGTAGATAAGTTATAAGTTGCATTAAGTTGCTGCATAGGTCGTGCAGATTTAGTATACAAGTTATTAACCATCATGTCAAAACAGATAAACAATTTTTTTTCTTGATAATAACTTAATCATCAAAAGAAACTATATATCCATCCAAAACGAGTTCAGAAACCGAAATTAAATTCTTTCTAAAATTATGCACGAGAAAAATATATCATAAAACTAAAACATAAGAAGTAAATTGCAACTGCACATCTCCCACTACAACGGCCTCCACTCTCGTAGCATCACCAAGAACATGGACATCTCGCCCTCTCTAAGCAGTTTGGATAGCACGAACACCTTGTTCGACTAAAAACGTATCTTAAATTAATCCAAAGGAACTGCAATACGTGTAAAGTCGACCCGAATGTCGTATATATCTCAAAGGAAGACTATGCAGGGCTATCAATTATTAGTACTAAGTGTGTAAATGGAATGTAAATCCTAAACACTCTAATCAGGATGAGATCGAAGAACTCTAAACTAAGATGAAAAGCAATAAACGGGGGTACACAAGTGATTGAAGTCTAGGGTAAAGATCATCTCTAATCTAGGTCAATGCTTATTTAATCAAACAAAATCTTTAATAGATTTTCCCTAAGTTGATTAGCCAATAACTTTCATATTCTTAAAACTAATCCGTGTCTAGCACTTTCGTGTATAGATCACACTTAGAGTAACACTAATCAAGATATGATTACCTATTTTACGTTTCTGATTAATAGGTTAGGTTGTTTGTTTATAAATGAGACATAGAATAATTCATTTCAATCCATTCCATATCTTAGAGTTGCACATGGTGATCAAGCATGGAAAACTCTTAAGCACGGATCAAACAACCATTAAGAAGATCAAATTAAAGTATTAAACCATAGATAAGAAACAATCAAACCCTAGATAAGAATTTAGCCAACCATATTGAAAAGAAAATCCATAGAAAGCTTCATCATCATAAACTTACTAAGAATCCACAATTCGGTTGCCAAATCCCTTCAATCCTTGGATACCCCAAGGCACTAAACTAAGAAAACAGTAAGAACAAGTGTTTGAGAGAGTTTTTACAAGTTTCAATGGTTGGTGATCAGAGAGCTTCTGAAAATGATGCCCAAAAAGACTTAAAATCCCGCCTGGAACTGCTAGCCAGCGGGCGCTGGCTTTGCTTCTTTGTCCGCTGCTGCAGAACAGGCCCAGCGACCGTTGTCCTATGCAAAAAGAGAAATTTTTGAAAACACCAACTTGAAGCTTGTCTCGATAGGAATTCGTAGCCGCAGACGGATCAAAATTCGGAGTTGTAACGAAGGAGAACGAGCTAAAATAAAATTTCGCATATGGCCATGCACCCGCATTATTTCTCCTCTCATTTTTTGCCCATATCTCCTAGTAAGCTCCCATCCGCTATCCTCGGATTCATTCTTCTTAGCATCTTCAACATTTACGGCATCATTTAAGCTTCTATTCCACCTCTTTTTCACCTCCTACATCCAAAACACGAAACAAAGAACCCGGCGTAAAAACGAACAATAACACAACACTAAACAAAGAACCAACATACAAAACATGACAAAACAATATATTAAAATACGACCAAAATACGAAACACATACTAAACAACTCCCCCACACTTAATCATTTGCTTGTCCTCAAGCAAAATACCACAACTAAGCATTAACATATACTAATAATCAACATATAAGCCCAACCACCATTCACAACTTCAAACCAACATTAGACTAAGCTCAATTCCCAACGTATTCGGTCACTCGAATAAGAAGTAATGTTGCCCGTTACTAAGTTCATCAATATGCATATGATCACGATATACACACATCTCATATCCCCCTCTCATTCATATGTCATATTCCCCTTTTATTAAAGTCATTCGAGCTTTCTTTTTTTTTTTGTACGCCGTTCTAGCGTTTATTAATAATTTATTTTTTTTGAAGAGTTAATACTCTTGTTTTTTTTTTATAGGGAAAACTAGACACATAAACAAAAGGGAGTAGTCACTCATAATTCGAATCATGATCACTATGCATACCGACTAATAAAAGCAACATGCCCCACATGTCATCTTAACCACGCAACCTAGCCCTTTAAAAATCAAACTTAGCTAATATTCCACCAATTCATACCACATACGGGGCTCACATATTAACAATCAATATATATCAACACTAAGCTATTGCATAGGCAAGAAGACAATCCTTGATCAAATTTGGGGAATAACAACATAAATACAAACAAGCAAACATGCAACACATGCTATAACACAACCAAACATGCAAGAAAATAAC
Source organism: Leonotis leonurus (assembly GCA_026898415.1). Taxonomy (NCBI): domain Eukaryota; kingdom Viridiplantae; phylum Streptophyta; class Magnoliopsida; order Lamiales; family Lamiaceae; genus Leonotis; species Leonotis leonurus. Next base: position 117,677 of record JAPKLX010000136.1, on the reverse strand, counting down.
CAAACCCCCCCACACTTAAATTCTACTACGTCCTCGTAGTATGAAATTAAATAGAAAGAATAAGGAACTTCCCTGACAATACGAAAAGCCGGCAACAAGCTCAAGAATTCAAGATCCTCAAGATTGGTACCTGCAACACAAAAACGAACACCAAACAACATAAATCCGAACAAAAATTAATTAAAAACAAAAACAACACAAAAGAAAATGAAATACAAAAGACACTAATACGCCGAATCCTGAAGGTCAGATGCTGGAGGAGGTCGAGGGTGAAGTCCCGTACTTCTTATCCTACACCATGTAACATCCGATTAAACTTCTCAGCACACAACAAGCAAACAAACAAATAAAAACAACAAAACAAAAGATAAAATGTGGGTTGCCTCCCACGAAACGCTCATTTAATGTCGTGAGCTAGACATGACATCTTCTCCTCAAGTCACTTGGATCTCGATCCGCTTCATTGAAGCCTCGATAGTCTCAAACCTCCGATTGCTAGCCTCAATAACATGTTCAGGTTCTCCTCGACTGACGTTTGTGGTGAGCCTTGATGTGGCTGCTTCTGAGAATAAGCAAACAACATATGTCTTTGCATACGCAACCTGTCACCACAACAAAGGAATCAAACGCAACTTGCGGGAGAAAGATATCCAAGATGACAAAAATAAAAAGAAAAACAAACACGAAACAAAACAATCACGACCACAAACAAGAAAAATAAACACACACAATAAAAACAACAAAGAAAAGACAAACAAACACGCAAGTACTAACAATAAATATGCCTATAGCCTTCCCCGCCAACGGCGCCAAATTTTGTTCGATTAAAAACGTATCTTAAATTAATCCAAAGGAAGTGCAATACGTGTAAAGTCGACCCGAATGTCGTATCTCAAAGGAAGACTATGAAAGGCTATCAATTATTTGTACTAAGTGTGTAAATGGAATGTAAATCCTAAACACTCTAATCAGGATGAGATAGAAGAACTCTAAACTAAAATGAAAAGCAATAAACGGGGGTACACAAGTGATTGAAGTCTAGGGTAAAGATCATCTCTAATCTAGGTCAATGATTATTTAATCAAACCAAATCTTTAATTGGTTTTCCCTAAGTTGATTAGCCAATAACTTTCGTATTCTTAAAACTAATCCGTCTAGCACTTTCGTGTATAGATCACACTTAGAGTAACACTAATCAAGATATGATTACCTATTTTACATTTCCGATTAATAGGTTAGGTTGTTTGATTATAAATGAGACATAGAATAATTCATTTCAATCCATTCCATATCTTAGAGTTGCACATGGTGATCAAGCATGGAAAACTCTTAAGCACAGATCAAACAACCATTAAGAAGATCAAATTAAAGCATTAAACCATAGATAAGAAACAATAAAACCCTAGATAAGAATTTAGCCAACCATATTGAAAAGCAAATCCATAGAAAGGTTCATCATCATAAACTTACTAAGAATCCACAATTCGGTTGCCAAATCCCTTAAATCGTTGGATACCCCAAGGCACTAAACTAAGAAAACAGTAAGAACAAGTGTTTGAGAGAGTTTTTACAAGTTAAAATGGTTGGTGATCAGAGAGCTTCTGAAAATGATGCCCAAAAAGACTTAAAATCCCGCCTGCAACTGCTAGCCAGCGGCCCCTGGGAAGCCAGCGGGCGCTGGCTTTGCTTCTCTGTCCGCTGCTGCAGCACAGGCCCAGCGACCGCTGGCCTGTGCAAAAAGCGAAATTTTTGAAAACACCAACTTGAAGCTTGTCTCGATAGGAATCCGTAGCCGTAGACGGATCCAAATTCGGAGTTGTAACGAAGGAGAACGAGCCAAAACAAAATTGTTGCGCATTGCGCAACAATTTCGCATATGGCCATGCACCCGCGTTCTTTCTCCTCTCGTTTTTTGCCCATATCTCCTAGTAAGCTCCCATCCGCTATCCTCGGATTCATTCGTCTTAGCATCTTCAACATTTACGACATCATTTAAGCTTCTATTCCACCTCTTTTCCACCTCCTACATCCAAAACACGAAATAAAGAACCCGGCGTAAAAACGAACAATAACACAACACTAAACAAAGAACAAACACACAAAACATGACAAAACAATATACTAAAATACGATCAAAACACGACAAAAACATACTAAACAAACATGGTCATTGGCTCCGGTATCTACTAACTATTATTGGGCAGAACTAGCCATCAAACATGTTTCAACTACTAAGCAAAAAGTCGTACCTTGACCGCTCACCAATTCCTTACGAAGCTGTAGTGTCCTTTATGACCGCACCTGAAGCATTTATGAGTTCCCTCTTTTTTTTTCGAGACACCTCCAGTTCCTATTTTTCCTTCTTTTCGCCAGCCACCGGCGATCCCTTCTTCTTACCCTTACCCCGTTTCGCAGGACAACCAAAACAAGATGGAGGTGCCGTGGTCACTAACGTTTGTCGTTTCTGAGCGGTTAGAGCTTCCGTTCTTTGCAGCTCAACCAGCAATTTCGACACACTATAATCATTCTTGTTCATGATATAGTTGAGAGAAAATGGTTGATAGTTGTTGGGTAAGCACTACATGATGATATCAGTCTGAGACTCAGCGTCAATTTGACCACCAAGAGTCTCGTTCTCATCAGAATAGCCCATCATCTTCAGGACATGGTCCCGAATCGATATTACCTCCTCCAAGGGCATGTTCATCACATTGAGAATGACCAATTTCTTAGCCAAATGACTATTTGTACCGAACATCTTGGCAAGGCTAAACATGATATCTAAAGCAATGGTCATGGATTCAAGCTGATGTCGTAGGACATCTGACATAGATGTCAGAATGTTACACCGCGACATCTGATTTCTGTTGTTCTATTTCTCATGTTCCACCTTTCACTCGGGAGAAGTGGTATTGGCAAGAACGGGAGGACACTGCTCATCAAGATAATGTCCAAATTTTGATTTCAGTCAATAGAGTTAGAACTCTCGAGTTTATTATTGTTGAGAATCGAGGTAAGTGGATTAAAAGTCATGCTTATAGAACTGAGAATTAAATAAAATATCCATCATCAAAACATGTTCGAATGTAGATAATTTAATACCCTTAAATAAAATGATTAATGCATTGAACAAACTGCTTAAAATAAAACCTGCAAGCCACACAATGTGATCAATTACAAGATTCAATTCAAATTATTTTTTCTGGTCGCACAATCTACACAGACCAGACGTCGCGCAGTGTTGCATGGCTGCTAAATCTTACCTAAGCTTATACCATGAATCTAACACCAATGACACGATTCGAATTTCATAATTCCACAATGGATGGTTCACATTGCAACCGAACAATGTCTTACAACTATCAAAATAGGTTTATCACATGAACTGGTAAGTGTGATCCCATTTGGAATCAAGATAAATACTTCACGAAAAAACTAATTCATGGAGACCATATATAATTCTCGCATATTAAATAAATAAAATGCAATAAAAATTATCACTTAGTCATTTCTAATTAATAAAATGATTTTTTGGATAATAACATATTACGGCAGATAAGTCTTATGATTCGTATACATCAATGTGTGCTTTATGTTTGGACATTGTAACATACAATTATCATTTCCGTTTAATGAAAATAAAAGATTCTATCACTGGATTTTGATTTAATTACATTGATTATTTAATTGCAAACAAGTTCCTTTTATACAATTATAGACCGTGTGGTTGATCGATTATCACGGAAGGTAACACAGTCGAATCCTTTCTAAAATAAAGTTCACAGCCTAGAAAGACTTGGACAGTCTAGCTGGTAAAGAATGTGGTATCATTCGATGCGAGAACTAACCTTATCCGACAGAATGACATCAATGTGTATATACTATCAGACATGATTGCATATATATTATGGTTTCACAATTAGATAAGTTCTTCGTGCTGTTTCTAAGAATGAGGTCTTGGAAATGATTTATTCATTAATATGTGACGATGACATTAGTATGCGCGGCTGATTATGCACTACATTGATTCATTTGCATTTGTGGGTTTTCGTATTACTATAGAGTAATGTTTTGGGTAGTGGTAATTGGTTTCAGGAGAAATGATCGATTGTTGACGCATGGAATGGCATCTCAGTAACCCCGAGTTGATTAAATCTTCGTGGGGCGTTCAGAGAGATTTATTATATACAAAACTCGGTCGATTGGAATTTATTCCATATATAATGATTAAGGTCTGAATCAGATCACTTACGAATAAATATATTAATTAATTTGAGTTATCAACTAGTTCAATTAATTAATGAATTTAATAATCTTAAGCGTGCGAAATTATTAATGATAAAATGAGGGTTACATCTGTAATTTGAGTGGGCGTCGGATAGTTCAATATTTATCATATAGTGGAATCAATTAAATATTAATATAAGATTTATATCTTATTATATTTTCTAGAGTTATTAGTCGAATCAAATTAACTCAGTTAATTAATTAATCAAAGTTAATATTTGACCGGGTCAATTAATTAGATCTAACTAATTCGATCAAATTGATTTAGTTAATAATTAATTAATTAAAGTTGTGATTTGACTGGGTCAATTAATTGGATAATGAAATAATAGAGATAAGTTTGGACTTGATCTTATATTGGAAGGTTCGGGCCCATTCCCCTTTGAAATCTCTAGCTAGCCCTAATTACATCTATAAATAAGAGAGGAAGGGAAAGAGGCGACACATACACACACACAATATTTCTCTACAGAAAAACACACTTCGCTTGAAGGTATATTCAGCCTCTCTCAGTATTTTTATGTTTTCGAAAAGAGGGCAAAATGCCACACTCTATTTTTCGATTCTTCTTTTCTTGATAAATCCCGGCAGATTATCATCCACACGATAGTCAGATTGTACGTGCGGAAAATACGTAGAAGTTTCATTGGTCAGATCTGTTCGATTGCCCAGAGTGGATTGATGTTCGTTGCTTACGATTCAAATCGTCTCTCCGTAAGTGGTGAATTATCAAAGGAGAATGTATTAAATTTATTTTGCATATTTAATTTCTCTTATATGCAGTATTTGTGTTTATAATTGCACCTTTTATTTGTATTATTAGACATGTGGATCCTGAGAATTGCGAGTCCCTCATCCGAGTTCATTCAATAAGATTATATAAGATCATATAAGATCATTCATAATATAGCATATAAGGCTAATCAAAACAGAGAAGGACATAAATATGAAAACATGGCAACAAATCTACACCTAATTATCTTAATAATATGGAAACTTATTCCTATAATAAATGAAATCAAATATCTACCGGATTACGTTTCGATCTTGAATCAGCATCATCCATCACCGTCGTTGAGCCGTTTTTGCACCCTGATTGAGCCCACCTGCGCCTAAGGGACACAAGGGATCGGAAGGGTGGGCTTGGCCTCGAACAAGGCCTACCCCGTGCCTGACTCGGTCTAACCAGAGGCTGTCGAGAGGCGCCAAGGGCCTGAAAAGCTCTGCTGAGAGCTGGAGCATGTTGGTGCACAACTGGCCGAGGGTTGGCGAATCCTAACGCGCACCCAGCATCTAACCCAGGCATGCGTTTCGCGTGCCTGCCGCAACGCTCGCCGCGCGCACTGCATCGCTCGACCCTACCGCGCGCCCAAGATCCGCAAGTTTTGTGCTACACGCTCTCACTCCTGGCTACCGCACACCCACATGCTCGCATTGAAGCCACATCGCGTCGTACCTGCCTCGCTCCAGCCCTGCCGGATGGAGCTTCGTGACTCACATTGTGGTCAGAATCCGACCTTTATTTTTCTTCGTTGTCTTTTTGGTCTCATTTTTCCTCCCACTATTTTACATGAACACATAGAAAAAGAAAAATATATATATAATCTCATATGGTCAACCCCCATCGGTTTACAATTTGGCTATTAACCAGGTCGCCGAAAAACGATAAAAATGGATAAATATGCAGTATAAATAGATATGTAAATTAGTACATATATATTGCAAAAAATATATTCTAACATTTCTAATATCGAATTAAAGACATGCATAAAAAAATATAGAATTGAACATATCATTTTATTTAAATATCATGATCATGTGACCGGCTCTCATAGCAACTGATAGAACTCAGATGAGGGGCTCACAACTTCGCATGATTCGTATGGCTAATAAATAAATGAAATACATGCAATTATAAGCGCAAAAATATACCACATAAAATATAGAAGATATAATGCAAAATTATATACCTTCTCCAAATGTTTGGCCGCCGCTTGAGGAGAGAAGAATCGAACCGTTGATTAAGAACAACAATCCGCTCAAAGAACTTGTACAGTATGTGATCTCTGAGAATTCTAACATATGAACCTCACCTACAATTTAACTATCGTGTGGATAATAATCCGTTGAGATTTATCGAAAGGGGAGGATTTGAAAATCAAGGTTTGGAATACCTTAAATTTTCAAAAAATTATACAAGTATTTTAACTTGTGTTGGTCGATTTCTTGCCCTATGTGTAGTGTTGAAATTGGCCACCCCTTCTCATTTATTTATAGGTGTGTTGTGGACTAGATCAAGGTTTCAAAGGAAATGGGTTTGGACCTTCCAACATAAGACCAAGTATAATCATATCTCTAATAATGCATTTAAGTATTGGTTGAGTCAACTTTCACTATCATTACTAATAATGATCCAGTCAATCTGAATATTATTATTTACTCTAGGAATCATAATTTCATATAGATCTTATATTAATATTTATCAACTCCACTATAGGATAAATATTGAACTATCCAGCACCCACTCAAATTACGGATAACCTCCTTTAGGAAACAAATTATTTACCGCTTTTAAGATTTATAATTCATTAATTAATTAAGCTTGCTGAAAATTCAAATTAATTAATATATTTATTCTTGAGTGATCCGCTTCAGACTTCTATTGTTATATATGGAATAAATTTCAACTGATCGGGTTTCTTATATAAGAAATATTTTCAAATGTCTCACGCGGATGTAATCAACTCAGGCTTTACCGAGGCACTATTCTATGAAGTAAAAGTCTATTACTTCTCATTAAAGCAATGACCACAACACAAATCATTACTGTGTAGGGTTACGAAAAACTTGCAAGTTCAAATGATTCAAAGTAGTGCATAATTTGCCGCGTATACTAATGTTATCGTCACAAATTAAGAAATAAAGTATTTCCAAGTTTTCGTGTATACACACACACACACACACACACACATATATATATATATATCTGTGTGCAAGGCATGTACAATATCATACACATATCGATATCATTATGCCGGCTAAGGCCAGCTCTCACATCAAAATGATACTGCAGTCTTTCCCTACTAGACTGTCCAATCTGTCTAGGCTGTGAACTATTTTATACGAAGAAAGTGATTATGTTACCTTCTATAATCATCGATCCACCACACAGTCTACAATTGTAGAAAATGGACGTTGTTTGCAATAATTTAATCGAAAGAAAATAATTTACAAACGAATGATCAAAAATTTATACTCATAAAATAGAATTAAAAACAAATATGTTACAACACCTAAACATAAAGTATAATTTGAGGTATTCAAACCCTAACATCTACGGCATGCTCGGTAGCATAGAGTGCATGAACTAGGCATGGAAAAATTGTCTGATGGCGTGGCATGGGGATTTTACTCGTATTGACAAATACCATCCAACAATTATGCTCAAAGTCATTGCATCTCAAGATCTATGGATATGGCACGCTTTCTTTGGCGCGGCCAGACCGATGAACGATATGTGCGTGTTCAACCAGTCTCCATATTCAACGAAGTCCTAAACGGGAAAGCGTCTTGTGTGTCATTCACGGCCAACAACATACAATACAACATGGAGTATTATTTATTCGATGACGCTTACCCATCTTAACTGACATTCGTGAAATCGTTGCCTAAGTTCAATGATGAGAAACAATCTTGTTTCAAGGTTATGCAAGAAGCAGTACACAAGGACATCGAATGGGCATTCAAATTACTCCAATCTCGATGGGCTATTATCAAAGTTTTGGCTTGCTTTTAATATAGCAACATCATTTATGCTTGCATTATTATTCACAACATGATTATTGAAGACGAAGGTCCGCAAACGACTAATTGGGAACCCGAGACCAAAGTGGGCTCCTCAACTCCAAACAAAGAACTAACTCAGTGAACGATAAATTGATGAATTACATTGAGTGTTTGTCATCACTTCATGATAGGTGTTCTTCTTTGGTGGCATCTGCGGGTCTGCAGATGCGTGTATTACATGGCAAACAAACATGACACATGTCAGAGATTGTATCATATATGTCTTGCATACCTGACAGCCACGTAAGAAGGGCTCTAACAACCAAGTGGGACCACGGCGGACGTGGCTCTGCTCCATTGGAGAGGATTTAACGACTTGTACTATGGTAACAAAAGTTGTTAATTTGGTAATATTAATCTTTTACCCTTCATATCCTATACTATATATACCACATCCATTTTTATTGCTAAGGTTAGCTACTCTAACTTTCACTCACAAATTTTAAACGCATTTATTGCATAAAACTCTCTCAAGTATGCTACTACGAGCTGACTTGACGTCGGAGACTCTCCATGGAGAACTCAAACCATTCTCCGATCTTATTTTGCAGGCTCTGCCAGCGAGATTAAGACCAAATTGTTCACGACCACATTCAAATGTTATGTTCTAGGTATGAACTTCAAATCTCTTGGAGCCTTCATACTCTTTTTCTATTGTTTTTTGTGGATTAATTCATAATCCAACCACTGGCGCCGTCTGTGGGAAACTTGGCCGAGAAGATGATGTGAATTCTCTCTTCTCGATGTCTTGTTTCCTTGGCTAAGACCATAAGCGTTAGAGTTCCATGAAATGGGAAAATCACGGCGATTAAGCCAAGGGATATTTATATCATGGCAATGCAGTCAGGCCAGAAAATCATAACGATGAAATCATAAAAATCATGGCGATGATGCCAAACCTTAATAAATCATGGCAATGAGGCCAACCCCTTGATAAATTATGGCAATGAAGCCAGACCCTTAATAAATTATGGCAATGAAGTCAAAATTTTAAAACACATTTTTATTAATTTCCTTCTTTCCTCAGAGCTTCCATAGCCTTGTTCTTTGCTCGTAAGGGTTGGAGATTAAATCTAAGGTAGTTCTACACCACAACGTTGACTAAGTCAGACCTGGTAAGACCTGGCTCCACTAGGCAAAGGTCTGCACTCCTCAGCGGAAGTCCTGGCAACCCCAGGCACACTACGCTGACCCCGTGAAAAAGATGCTTTTGTGTGATTTCAAGGGTTCTGCAACTTTAAAATGTCTAACTGCTAAAAGCTTTCTAAAGTTGCTGATGCATTTGAAATATCTTTCAGCAGACCTTAAAGAAAGATGGTTAAGCCATCGGAAGGCATTCAGAGCCCTCATACGGAAGTGAGTGTTCTCATAGGTGAAATGTCAGAGGCCTAGGCTGTGCAAATAGCATCTCTGGTGAATCAAAATCTAGTAAGAGCAGGGGTGATTCCAAACACCGCCGATAGTCACTTGGAACCTCAGAAGCAGCAAAGAAAAGGGTCGCGAGTTGTGAAAGAAAGATCTTTGGAAGCAGAGGGAAGTTATGATCCTACTTATAAACCCCCTAATGATTTTTTCATGAGTTTGGAGACGCGACAAACCATCATATAGCAACAAAATAGGTTGGAGAATCAAGAAGCTTTAAGATGAAGGAGATTAAGGAGTTAAGAAACAAAGACCTTGTTGTGCCGGAGTACTCTGAGCAAAGCACACCACACGCACGTTCTATTCCGTAGAAAGCACCACCTCTATAAAAGAAAGATAATAGACCCATGCAGCTATTGAGGTCTAACAGTCCATTTTCTGGAGAAATTCAACTTGACCCACTCCCAAGCAATTTCAGACATGTTAATTTGGGGTATAAGGGGAATAGCGATCCTGAGGACCACCAAATGAGGTTTAACAATATAGCTCTACTTCATCAATACTCTGAAGGCGTAAAGTGTAGAGTCTTTTTGACTACTTTAGTTGGTCCTGCCTAGTAGTGGTTTAGGCAACTCCCTGCCAATTCCATCTTTTACTTTGAGGATTTGAGAAAGTTGTTCTTGCATTAGTTTGCAAGCGCTACAAGAACCACCAGAGGCTCGCTACACTTGACAACTATCAAGCAACAGCAGCAGGATCCTTAAAGGAGTACTTGACTAGGTTCAATTTAGTGGTTTTAGAATCGCCATACGTGTATCCATCTATCAAAGTACATGCATTCTTGGAGGGAATGAAAAGCGGTTCATTTTTTGATTCATTGGTGAAAAAGCCACATCGTGATTTTGAAGACTTGCTTTCTCGAACGGAAAAATATATACATTTAGAGGATGCTCGCACTTTTTGAAGGGCGGAGCAGGTCAATACTATGAAAGATAAGAAGCCAGACAAGGGGGGCAAAGCTTCTGATGAAAGAAGAAGGACAGAGGACGAGAAAGTTCAGTTCTGACTCTCGCAGACCCTTTGAAAGGACGGACAGAGGTGAAAGAACTTACACTCCGCTGACAAGGAAGCCAGCAAATCTCTTGGAGATAGTGGTTAAGAAACCAGTGTCATTTTTTTCCCCAGGTCAAAAGACCCCCCGAGACACAGAATCTGACAAATTTTGTAAGTTTCACAATGACTATGGGCATACTACCAATGATTGTCGCAATATTAAGGTAGCAATCGATAAATTAATCAAGGAGGCTCATCTCTTAGAGTATGTGAAAAAAGATACTGACCGAAGCTATAAAAGGAGAACAGAAGATAACAAGGAAAGAGCTCCCAAACAACCGCCACCTCTGCCAGAGTAGAACTTGCCTCGAAGAGAGACTATTAACATGATTTATGGTGGCCCAACATCGGGTGACTTGAACAGAGCTCAGAAATCCTATGTTACAGGAGGAAAGTTTTCTGAGAGAGATGAGGAGATCTGACAGGAGTTAGCACAAACATAGCCTTGCAATGCTTGAATGGGACCCCATTGTGAAACCTATCAAGCAGAAGTTGCGCTAGTTTGGTCCTGAAAAGGACCAAGCTATAAGGGAGGAGGTGAAAAAATTGCTCAATGTAGGGCATATACGAGAGGTGCAGTTTCTTATTTGGCTGTCTAATGTTGTGATTGTCAAGAAAAGCAATGGGAAGTGGAGAATGTGTAATGATTTTATGGACTTGAATAAAGTTTGACCCAAGGATCATTACCCACTCCCTAGGATTGACTAATTGGTGGATTCGACCTCAGGGTGTCAACTTTTGTCCATGATGGACGCATACCAGGGCTATTACCAAATTAAGATGAATCTTGAAGATGTGCCCAAATGTACTTTTGGGATCTGCGCGAGAACTTTTGGATATACTAGCATGCCTTTTGGTCTGAAAAATGAGCGTGCCACCTATCAAAGAATGATGGACACGGTTTTTCAGAATCAAATTGGCAGAAATATGCAAGTTTATGTGGATGATATGCTAGTCAAAAGCGTTGAGAAAGAAACACATGCAGCAGACCTAGAAGAGGTCTTCTCGGTGGCAAGGAAGTATGGGTTGAAAATCAACACAGCCAAGTGTGCATTTGGCGTAAAATTTGGAAAAAAAAATTGGGGTATATGGTTACTCCTAAGGTAATTCAAGTCAACCAAGCAAAGGTACAAGCGGTTCTAGGCATGGCACCATCTAAAACCATGAGAGAAATACAAAGGCTCAATGGCAGGATCACAGCTCTGAGCAGATTTATTGCTAGATCAGCAGAGCGGAGCTTACCTTTCTTTGATATTCTGCGCAAGGGAGCGAAGTTTGAATGGGCAGGGAATGCTAGAAGGCATTTCAAGAATTAAAAGAACATTTGGCAAATTTGCCTGTGCTTACGAAGCCTGAGCCAGGTGAGGAACTTTTCCTATACTTCACGGTTGGAGAAGCCTCGGTGAGCGCAGTTCTGCTGCGAGAAAAGGATGGAAAAGAAAAATCAATCTATTACGTAAGCAAGATGATCCAAGGTCCAGAGCTAAGATATTCAGATATTGAGAAGGCAGCTCTGGCAATCATTGTGGCTGCAAAAAGTCTTAGACCTTACTTTCTATCACATAGAGTGGTGGTCAAAACCAACCTTCCCTTTAAACAAATCCTTGGAAGGCCAGACCTCTCGGGAAGAGTGGTCAAGTGGGCTGTAGAGCTGAGTGAATATAATGTAGAATTTGAGACCAAAGTTTTTATCAAAGCTCAAGCTTTGACAGATTTTATTCAAGAAACAACAAGACCTCAAGAGGAGGAGATCTGGAAGGTGTACGTGGATGGATCGATGACGAATGATGGTGCAGGAGTGAGTATTTTTATAATAACCCCATAGAAGGAACAACTACATTTGGCAGTTAAGTTCAATTACAGAATCACTAAGAACGAAGCATAGTAGGAGGCTCTGGTCAGAGCCATGAGAATTTTGAAGGAGCTCTCTGCGAGAGAAGTCATTGCATACTCTGACTCTCAGTTGGTTGCCCAACAAGTCTTAGGAACCTATGAGATAACTGAGTAGAAAATGGTATGGTATGGGAATCAAATCGAAAGTTTAAAGAATAATTTCGTAAAATTTGAAGTTACACAAATTCCAAGAGAAGAAAATGCAGAAGCTGATAGACTTGCTCGTATAGCCAGTTCTGCAGATTATTTTTGGCATGGTGAGATTACTCTCCTCTGTACAGAGCAGATGACATTGGCTATGGAAGTGGCATATGTGTCGAATGATTCATATTGGAAAATTCCAATAGTGAATTATCTAAGAACGGGACAAAGAGCAGAGGGTCCAGGAATACCTAGCAGAGCAGTTTTAGCGCATTTTTGTCTTATTGATGATTACTTTTATAAGATGTCTTTTACACATCCTCTGATAGCGGAGCAGGAGGGTGAATAAATTCTACGTGAAATTCATGAAGGTTGTTCTGGAAGCCACATAGAATACAAGGACTTAGTTCGTAAGGTGCTCAGAGCTGGTTTTTTCTGGCCCACCATAGAGAAGGATGCTAAGGAGAGAGTTAAAAAGTGTGAAAATTGTCAAAGGCACACCAAGCTAATTCACGTGCCTGCTGAAGAGCTAGGAAGCATGTGTGGTTTTACTATGATATAAGTCCTTCTGGTTGTAGAGCTTTCCTAATCGTAGCAGTGGACCTATCCACAAGAATCCTGATCTCTGATAATGGAACCCAATTCACGGGTGCCATGATTCAGAACTAGTGTAAAGAGATGAAAATTGAACAGAGGTTTGTATTTGTGGCTCATCCACAAGCCAATGGACAGGTTAAAGTGACTAACATAACACTGTTGGATGGAATAAAGACAAGGCTAGAAGGAACCAGTGGCAAGTGGGTGGATGAACTAGAATCAGTTCTGTGGTCCTATAGAACTAGTCCAAAACATCCACGGGTGAAGCACCTTTTAATTTGGTCTACGGCTTTACAACCGTAGTCCCTGCAGAGGTGGGAATGGACTCTCCAAGAATATTAAACTATCAAGAGTTGGAAAATCAAGGTAGGCTAAAGGAAGAGCTGGGTCTAATAGAAGAAAGAAGAGAGAAAGCTCGACTCAAAACCGAGCTCAACATGAAGCAGATCTAAAACATCTACAACAAGAAGGTGCATGGAAGAAAATTCTATAAAGGCAATTTAGTTCTGCGCAGAGCAGGTGTTTTAAAACCTACAGGAAAACTAGAGTCAAATTGTGAAGGTCCCTACATCGTGAAAGAGGTTATGCGAGGCGGTGCCTATCGCTTAGCAGATCATGAAGGAAAAGATTTGCCGAGGACATGGAATGTGGCAACGTTGAAAAAATTCTATGTATGAGTTGGCCTTTTTCCTTAACTATGTGTTTTGACATTTTCTTCTAATGCATTTCATATGTTGAAAGAGTTTTGTTGTTTTTTATCCAAGTAGTTACCGACTTATGACTCTGAAAATTGCCTCTTAACTATATATTTTTGTAACACAAGGCATCATACACATACAAATCAATACCGAAGACAATAAAACATAGCAAGAGATAAGAAAGGCATATACACAAAGTATTGACAAAACAAAGCAAAGCTCTGCTCAAAACAGGTATATACAAATAGCAAGTAAAGGACAAGAAAGTAAATATTGTTTAAACAGAAAAGTAAGAAGTTGTTAGGAACAATCAGATGACATGTTTTTAGCACGGAGCCAACCGGCACAACGGCATAAATAGAAGAGGAGATCAATATGCATGATCGTTCAACATTTTCTTGGCATCATATCTTGATGGGGGACATTTAAAAGTGGCAATATGAGCATCTGCATTAATAGCCACGACCTCTGACAGGCTCTGATCTTCGACCATTTCTCATTCGACCATTTCCTCTACCGCTGGCACTTTCGTTGCCTCCTCTTCTTTATCTTTCTCCTGGACTAGCCCGACTTCTGCTGCAACCTCCTCTATTATATCCTGCAAAATGACCCCTGCCAACCCTGAAGGTGGGGGCACGCGAACGCGGGTCCCACTTGTCTCCTTAGAAGAGAAGGGAAGAAGTGGATTAAAAAAGAGGTGTGCTTAGTATAAAAAAAAAGAAACAAAGAAGGGAAGGATGAGACAAAGACACAATTCTTACCTTCAAACTGTGAACAGAGAAAAATAGTAAGCTGAAATATTTGAAAATAATAAAAAGAAAACATGGAGAAATTTAAAGCAGATGTTAGCATACCTCTGCCAGAAGTCAAGACAGCTTCTCAGCCTTGCTCTGCTAAAAAATGAGCACTAGGAAAGGGATTGACCCCCATTGAGGGTTGAACTCGGCCAGAGAACACGTAAGAACTCTTGGGCTCCATACCTCAACACCTCCAGATGCCAAGGATAGTCTTCCCTATGGCTCGGGACCATCTCCAAAGTGGGGGGATCAGTCAGCAAACATTGGATGGCTTTGTCGATGTTCAATTTGCTCCATTTATCAGGTAGGCCCAGTTGCTCGCAAGTTTCCATGATGGTCTCAACCACCCAATAAGCTAGAACAATGCGATAATGGAATTGATATGAGTGAAGGAAGGTCTCGGGATGATCTTGAACTAGGCGTTTGAGGAGGCGTTGACCAGGAAGGGAAACCAAAATGTGCTCTCTATAGAGCTCTACACCAGCCTTGTCACCATTCAATCGTGCTCGGCGGTCATCACTCGCTGAGACCTTCTTGAAGGACTCAGAGGACACGTTTTGGAGCTCGGCTTGATGCGCGGATCGATCTCATTCCATCTGTTTGGGAGCTTCACTTAGCTTGGCTTCCAAGCTCTGAGCATAATCATCTACTTTTTTATTGCTTGCAACGAGCTATGCTTTTTCTTTCTCCAGAACCTCGAAGTTCTCCTACAAGTGATCAAAAATTTTCTGTAGAATGCCCACTGTGAATCTGTGCGCGGAGAAATTCTTTCTCCTTTTCAGAGGCGGCAAGTGCATGGTGGGACTTGTTGTGCTACACGGCTCTACTGCTGAGTGCAGCGCGATAGGCCTATGCCTGATGAGGAGTGATAAAAAATATTAGAAAAAGCAAGAAATACATAGAGATACGGACATAAAGGTTTTAGAATGATATGTCAAATACATGTAGCTCATGTTGCGCAACTCTGTGATCCAGAGCAGAGCTGGAAAGGGAAAGAAGACTTAACTAGTCTTCTTCCCTGAGAATGTTGTTCAAAAGAAGATCCCCCTCGCCGCCTGAAATTTTCTAAACATGAACCAGAGTACTTAACCAAGGGGCGTTGATCGGCAGAGGTGAATGAACTGGCCTTGGGATAAGAAACATCCAAGGCCCACGCAGCTTTGACGATGCGTAGTCAAGTACGCCCTCCAGACGGGGAAGAAGAAGGCCTGGCTCCCTCTCGATTCTGGGGAGAGGGTGAAGGGGAAGCAGAGGTGATTTTTATGGCCTCGGGTCCCTTCGTGGAGGCATGAGATGTCTTAAGTCTCCTGTCGGGACGCCCAGCAAAAGCGGATTTTTTCTCTTGGTAGCAGAGGCGATTGGACTATGAAGAGTAAGATGACCAGGTGTGCATAGGAGTATTACCATGGGATTATCCCAGGTTTCTGCTGCAGACGCGGAGGACTCGGTAGAGTCGAAGTAGTAGTGCGATATGCTCCAGAGTTAGCAGAGACAGTTTCTAAAAAGATAAATAAAAAAAATGATTAAACAAGAAAATAAAAGGAAGAGTAAAACGAAGGTGGATAAGAAAAAATGTACCATGCCCAAGGAAAACTGGTGTTGCAGACCTGGTGGCAGAAGAAGAGTGAGGAGTACGGAGTTTTGTGGGCGTGGGGCTCTGGCCTACAGAGGTGTCTTGACCTCTTGGGGATCCCTGGGAAGGTAGAGGAGAAGGAGCGGTCCAAGAGCCACCAACTCCTTGGAGTAAATCTTCCGCTTTCTTAGTCGAGCGTGAAGTCAATGATTGAGCAGCTCTGGCACGTGCTGTTTTGCTCAACTTGTCAGCAAAACTCAAATCTGCAAAATGAAATATACAAAATAGTGAATACATATAGGTCGAATTATTAACTATAGAGGTGGAATCTAGGTTCTTTACCCATAGAAGGATTCCACGGATGACTAGGGTGGAGATCAAAGTAAGAGAGAACACTAGGATACTCTATGAAGGGAGTTACGAAGGAATGATGAAGAGAGATTGTTGGATCGGGAGTGCCCAAGCACGCTTAACCTTGGAGTTTCTACTAAGGGGTCACCTGAAAAGAAGATGCACCATATTGGTATGAGTAGTACTAATCAATTCCTTTAACATCTCGTCAACAATGGTTGTGCAGGCCCTTTTCGACTGAGGCAGGCCGCACTCCCATAAGCTCTCTTCGGTACAATACACGGAGGGCCCACCCTCAGGGAGGTGCTGGAGTCCATTTCCCAACAGAGGTATTGACTATTTCATTTATTTGGGAGGCAACGGCGGCAGGTATATCAGACCCGCCTAAGGTGAAATTCACTGATTTCAGATCTTTAATTAGGGGAAAAACAAGAAAACCTCAATCTTCATTCTTTGGGGGTGTTACGATATAGTACTCATTGTGCCAGCCCTTGTCCAGGCTCTGGTACTTACCATAGAGGTCAGTATAGTTAATAGGAGAAAAATAAAGGAAGGGTGTGGATTTCTTTATACGATGCAAATGGAAAAACAACTCAGCAGAATTTTCAAACCCAAATATGGACAAAACGATATGGAAAAAGGTTGTCTTACGTATGGACATAGGATTTAGCTGGTTAAAATGAATGTTAAAGTGGGTAAATATATCACTAAAGTAGTCTGGAACGGGGAGGCGCATACCTCCCTCAAACTGTTTTCTCCACAGAACTATGGAAGGAGATGCTATATCCCTAATAAGTTCATCTGGTGCTGGGAGACAAACTTCATATCCACCCGTATTAATTAACAACTTCTTTAAAGATCGGAGAGTGCTCTTGGTGGCGGTAGATCGAGGAAAGTGTTTCAGATCTGCTGTAGGCATATTTAAGAGGAATGACAAAGGAGAAGTAAGGGTACTGAGTTTAGATTAGGAGAACATCGTGGAGTTTAACGGTGAAAGGAGGCGTGGATCGGAAGAAGTTTTTCTGTAGTTAAGGAGCACTTGAAGGTTTTGAAGGAAATTTTAGAGAGGTAAGCGAAGATAGCAAGGAGAGCGTAAAAGTTTCACGAAGTGATGAGTGCTCCGTATTTTTAGTAAAAGAAGTTGAAGAGGTTGGACACGTGTAAGGTCTGCATCGAATCCCTTGGATCCATCCAAGGGTGGAAACAAAGGACGTTTAGCCTCCTTGTTTAGCCTCTTTTTAGTCGTCTAAACTCGTATATTCTTTGTCTTTATTCTTGTAGTTTTCCCATTTTGCTTGATGTTAGGGGCTCGACTTACGTTTCATTTTATGTTTCAGGATCACGAACTTAAACAAGTTTAAAAGTTGGAAACGGGACGAGAAAAGATAGAGAAATGACGAGAAAATGAAAATGAGAGCCGAGAGCATATGCCAGGGGTCGCTTAGCCATAGGAGACCGCTGACTAGGCAGTGCATGTCACAGGCTGAGCCAGCGTGCGAGCTAGCACGAGCCAGGGTCAGCGACCGCTAGCTCCTCAGCGGCCGCTGACCCTAGCGGCTGACTCAGTTAGCGCCCAACGGCTCAGCAGATGGCACGCCCGTGGAATGCGTAACAGTCATGTCAGCGGTCATTGGCTTGTAAGCAGCCACTGACCCTACTCGACATATATAAATAGGCGACATATTTGTCATTCGATAAACACTTTTTTCCAATTCTATGCACTTATATTCCAAGTACCTCTCGACCTATTGTTCTAGGGTCGAGATTTATCATTCGTAGTTAGTAATTTTTAGTTTGATTACTTGATTTCGAAGATAGCCAATTGCAACATTCAAGTTCGTTGTTTTTCTATTCATCGTTGTGGATTCGAGTTTTTCCATTCCAGTTTATGAATCACGTTTGCTTCAGTTATATATTCCGGGTTCGATTTTATTATTGAGTTCATTTATTTATTTATGCTTTCATGTTTCTATTTCGTTTATCGATTTTAAGTTCTTTCCGATTTCAAATTTCAAGTTACTTTTTCTTTCATAATCATTTCATATTGAATTCAATCTAGTTCTGATTTAGATTGGAATCAATTGTTCATTTTCAATTCGCCACTCGTTTTCTTTAATTCGCAAATTGTTTCTTCGTTTATCTTTCTTAGTTAGAATTCATCTTCTTTCGAAATTTATTTTCTCCGCCTAGTTTTAAATCCTCCAAACAAATATTTTACTTGCTTTCGTATTGAACAAATAATTAAATTATCCTGCTAAGTCTTCCTTCAGAATACGACTTGGGTTAGCTTATCATTGCTAGACGATCTCGTTAGATTGCGAGGGACTCGAAATAATTTTAGTCGAAACATTCCTCAAGGCAGGAAAATGAAAAAAAATCGAGTCAACAGTGTAGTAACAATAAAAGTTACTGTGCGCTAACAGTCGAAGTGATAAACATTTAATGCCAAAATAATTTTTGCAGTGGCGGATGTGTGAAGTTACCATCATACCCCCATTCATTTTGAGTTGGTTGCGGGAAAGTTGCAGACCTGGTAAAGAAATATCAAAAATGGTAATAATTGAATGTGCATGTCTCAGAGGAATAACAAACTTTCTCTGAGACTTTTATGGGGGGAGAAGCTGATATGGACAAATATTAGCATAGCTTATATTATAAGCTATTCTACAATCAAATCACTAAAATGGTATCCTGCATAAGCTTTGCCGGCTAAATAAGAATAGATTCTTGAATCTTACGAGGTCTGCTTTGGCAGAGCTCTTACATGAAGAAATGGTTTGGGTTTGTAGAGCTGATGGGTTCTGCGGAACAGAGCTCAATTAGCTCTTATTAGGCTTACACATATAATTAGCTCCAACCCGGTGGATTATTCTTTATTCTATTGGGCATCTGCTGGTCTGCAGATGCGTGATTACATGACCAACAAACCTGACACATGTCAAAGATTGTCTCATATATATCCTGCATACCTAACAGCCACATAGGCAAGGCTCGAACAACCAAGTGGGACTACGGCGGACGTGGCTCTGCTCCATTGGAGAGGATTTAACGACTTGTACTATGGTATCAAAAGTTGTTATCTTGGTAATATTACTCTTTTACCTTTCATATCTTATACTATGTATACCTCATCCATTTTTATTACTAAGGTTAGCTACTCAAACTTTCACTCACATATTTTACACGCATTCATTGCATAAAACTCTCTCAAGTATGCTACTACGAGCTGACTTGAGAGTCAAAGACTCTCCCCGGAGAACTTCAACCATTCTTCGATCTTGTTTTGCAGGCTCTGCCAGCGAAATTAAGACCAAGTTGTTCGCAACCACATTCAACTGTTACATTTAAGGTAAGAACTTGAAATCTCTTGAAACTTTCATACTATTTTTCTATTATTTGTTGTGGATTAATTCATTATCCAATAACATTATATTTAAAAAATACAAAATAAGTAATAAAAAATAAAAATGAATACAAGAGCTCTAAAATCGAGAATCGCCCATTATAAAACATTTTGTAAAATTCTTAATAATTACTAGACCTCACGAAAAAAAAAATTACAAAATTACATAAAAATTGAATAGGAGCTTTAAAAATAGAGGTCCTCGTTAGGATGCTCGTATTGTATTTCCTACATCAATTTTATTAGTAATCATATCAACAATTATAAATATAAAATATAATAATTATAATAATATATGCGGGAACAGGTGAGACAATAGTTGCCTTTTGTTTTCAAAGTAGAGCAGGAAAGAGCTATTATTAAAATTTGTTAATGAAATTGAAAGATACAAAAACATAAGAGAGCCCATGAATAATCCCACAGCCCGTCTTTTTAATAATATACTTACTAGCGTTTTTATCGGTGCCTGGGAAATTATTTTATATAGTATATATTTAAATGTATTTATAGATTGTGCAAAATAACAAATATCTACTTATAAAAATTATATAAAATTAAATTTTGTATGTCCGTATTTAATTTATAGCATCAACTCATGTTACATATAACACATAATTATCATTATATTTAAACTTTCACTTCGTTCCAAAATGAACATCAAAAAACACTTTAGAATTGCAGGGCGGTGGAGACTATGATAGAAGACGGAATAAATTGACATTTGCAAATATTTATATACAACTAATCAAATTTTCATAGTAAATGTCATTTCGAATGAGAAGATTTTATACAATAAATAATTATTGCGTTTGTCATAAATAGACGAAATTGATTATAAATTTTCACATATCCAAATTTAGAACAAATTAATGTATTTAATATTAATATCACATCACAACATAAATTAATCGTTTAGGTCGCGTTTAGTCTGCAATGATTAAATTGTAGAAACAAATAATAAATAATCTGCAATTTGATGGATTATTTATCTATATATAGTATTATCACATAGGGGTCAGCATTCGTGAATTTGGTTCGATTTTTCCTAAAATCAAATCAAACCAAATTAAAATTCTGATTTAAAAAATAACCAAACTAAATTATAAAACCAAACTAACCGAAGAAAATAACTATATTTTCTTCAATATAATTCGGCTTGTCCGAATATTTTATTTCATAACTAAATTTGTTCAGTTTTTATAATTATTAATTATTAAAATCTAATCATATATACATACATATTAATAGTTTTTATGAAGTAAAAAAGTTTAAAAAAATATAATTTAAAAAGTTTAAAATAAAATTTATAATGATTTTTTAACGTATCTTCAATAATTTTCAAGTTACAATATTCTTATTTGGATTTAGATGTACATTTGCATGTTTATGGATATATAAGAAGAATTTTACTGTCATTTGTTGAGAAAAAGTTAGGAACTTTTTTGATGTTACTAAAAATGTTAGTTTGGTTTTCATGATGCCTGTAAAACCATTATTGTATTGAGATGTTTGATTCATTCTGTATGTGTATTCATTGTTATGTGATGCTTAGGATTTATTGTTTTAGTGTCTAGCATACTTAGACTTTTCAGAATACTTAGTGTAAAAGAACTATATCTATAAAAGACAAATCGAGTCCATAGGTAGTTTTATGTGTTCTTCATAGCAGATCAACTAACATGTAAAGATAGATTAATGATATAATAACCTAGTCTATAGATCTTGATCTTATTTATTTTATGTGCTAGAGCATATGATCAATCTGTAAGGACAGATCGTGAGTCACGATCTGTGTCATAGGATCATGCTGTTGTTAAAGATTAAGTCAAAATGTAAAGACATAACGTAAGTAACGATATGTCCATATGACTTAATTTGTTATGTCTAGACTTAGTTTTTTAGGAAAATCTACAACCCAGAAGCACAGATGAAGAGAACAGATGACCAACACAGAATTAGGTGAAGCAAAACAGCTCACTACCAGAGCAGATCATGCACACCCTGATGATGAGGTCATTTCACAAAAGACTAGTAGACAGATCATAGGACATAAGAGCATATCGTGATTCCAAAAGATGTCAACATACCACAGATCGAGAGGCAATCAAGAAAAAGATCAAGAGAATCAATCTCTGTCTAACAAATTGATCAACAGATCATGAGGAGACAACTTAAGGTATATTGAAGACGTTCTACTCACCAGCAGAACATCACAAGAGCTGCTCAATACAGATTGGAGGAAGCTACAGATCTACCTAAATGCATCACAGCTAACATGTCCAAACTACGTCGAATAGCAGGTTAGATGACACGTAGGACAGAAAACTCCAACAGCTAGAAGTACGGTCAACAGCCAACGGTCAAAAGAGCATTTAATGCTATCTGCAAAAGCTGCAAAGACTCAGAACGGCTAGAACTCAAATCAACCTATATATACTTCAGCCAACTCTAATAAGAAGTTGTTCGTTCGTCCATTCAACTACTTCAACATTCAAAAGCTCTCTCCAAATTTTCATAGATAGATTCAACACTAGATTAGTTCATATACATATCTTTAAGTGTTGTAAATTAGAGAGAGTGAAAACACCTACCTGAAATAATCCACTAGAAACTTAAAATAGCTTATAGTTTTCATAATCATAGTTCTAGTATCAATCATAGCCACAAAGCTTGAAGGAAGATCAATTGTTAACCTGAACCCTGATCTCGTACTCAACGAGTTTAAATAAGCGAGTTTTAATCTCGTCCTCAATGAGTATAAATAAGCAAGAGCGAGCTCGTACTCAATGATGATAATAGTGAGGAATCCAAGGTTAAGAGATTCATCGATCTAGTTTGATAGATCATGGACGTAGGGGATTTTCCGAACCATGTTAAATATTGTGCGTTCCTTCTTTATTACATTGCATTTTTAATTCTGTTGTTTAACACTTCACCAAGGAGCAGATCACAATATGCGAGTTGTGCATTTGAATTAATCTCTTAAAGAACACTCGGTAACAATAAAATATTTTCTAAGTGCAGAGCAGATCAACATACACACAGCTTTCGCACAGGATCTATGTTTGGACAGATCGTCTGGTATGCTCCAACTAGCTGTCAGTCTATCTACTCCATAGGCAGATTACTCACGCTTCGTGTCGAGAATCTTAATTGAACAGATCACTCTCGCTCTGTTTCAGAGGAGCTGATTTGTTAGACTTCACAACCATTTGTCCAATACAGAAGCTGTCTCAACCTGTTGTTCTAGCAGAACGCGCGAAAATTTTTATTGTGGTGTATCCCCCCTCCCATACACCATACTTGCTCTCTCCGAGACCCCCAACAATTGGTATCAGAGCAGCGGTTCTACTGACCACTATCTCTTTTACACCGGTTTGCCACCTGCGTGGACACTTAAATAGATCCTCACTAAGAAAATCTTTTTGCATCCCTTAATGCATTATGTTGCATATGGATTCACATCTTCTCAGGTCTTGCACTGTCTTCTCCATTCAAGACTACGACGAATGGAGCTACATTATCGAAATATGCCTATAAGCACATGATGTGCAGATGTGGGACGTTATCCAGAATGGACCAGCTCTAATATATGAAGATGGAGATGGCGAGACAAGACTGAAGGAGACCAAGTTGGAACTAAAAAGCTTAAAGATCCCAGAACATACACAGCTAATGAGCGCAAGGTTGTTGAGCTGGACAATTATGCTAAAGGACTCATATAGAGTATCGTACAAGGCATGTACATGGCCAAGATCATGCTCCTTGACACAGCTAAAGAGATGTGGCATACATTGAAGCAGATCAGCTTGGGCTCAAAGAAGATGAAGGAGAAAAGGTTGTCCTTAACTTGTAGCAAGTTCGAGGGATTCAGGATGATGTATAGTGAATCAATACAAGAGATGCGGATCAGATTCACAGAACTCGCGCTGGAAATTGCATCTATCAAGCCTAACAAGTACACCCAGCGTGAACAGAACTTCAAGATCATCTGAGTCCTACCTGCAGATTGGCATCCTTATGCTGTCATGATCCATCAAAGATCAAATTTCAAATCTCTATCTTATGATGAATTATTTAATATTCTCTTAGGTTTTGAGTTTCAAATTAATCGTGTTAAAAGTGCAGCTAAGGTCAATCAAAGAAGTGGAGACACATCAAATGATGTTTCTCTTAAATCAAGGACGACCTCATCCAATGAAGATCCAAAGAAATCTTTGAAGGAACATTTTCTCCAGGATTTCGCTTCCATGGCTAGGAGATTCAGAAAGCTTGATGTGTGAATCAACAAATGTGAAAAGTTCTACCACAAGCTAGAGAACACAAGCTGCTCAAAGGACTCATACGGACAACTCAAGGGAAAGAAAGTTGTTCTGGTAGCTGATGATTCCACAGACTCTTCCTGAAGCCCATCTTCAGATAATGAAGCCTATATGGCTCGAATTTCATAAGAGGAGGATGATCCTTATGTGGTAAATTCTAATCAATCTACATTGTCAATAGATTTATCTAACGTTCCTATGCGGGAAGGAGCGGGAATAATCGATTACGAGCCAAGTGGGGAAAAGCACATCCCCTGCTGCTACATTCGAAAAGTTTCATGTCCAAAAGAGGAACAGATCAGCTCGGTACAGAAAGCAAAAATAGGAGCTTTTAGACCATTGTGCATAGAGGTGATCAAATCAAGTCAAAAAGGACTAAATCGGATCACTGATGAGATGGAGGTTGGAAGAATGTGCTTGAGCTCGAAGATTTACTCAAGTTCTACAAAAGCAGCAGTTGTTGCTTCCATGGATTGGACAGAAGTAACAAAGTACAGATCATCAAACAAAGAGGATATCAATAACAATCTGTACTACCAGCAAAAGACAGCACATGACGCCAACAACTCAACACACTTATCAGCTTGGAACACAGATCCAGCCACAAATCATATCACGCTCACTTCATTCCAAAACACGTATGAGATCGTGACAACATTCGGTTTTAAGAAAATCAAGTGCACAGAAGAGACCCAAATCAATATACAGATTACAACACAAATTGTGACACATATCAATACCCAGATCGATAAAAAGAGGTACACAGCAAAAGCAGCTCAACCCCATGGACTTCAACAAAGATTTTATCAAGGGGAGATGCAACTCGCAGATGCATATCACAGATCGCCGATATAGATCCGACCAGCAGATTAAGCACCGAACACCTACAAATTATAAATTAGTGCAAGTGGTGCAGATCAACAAATCACAAGCGAGCTGCATCATGAACCTAAACGATAAATGCATTTATCAAGTTGCTCTCAATATCAACAATTCAACATATCAACATGTTTATCAATAGATAGCAGATTAATGGGGAACCAGCTTAAGCTTGTATCAGCTAGCTGTTTGAATTTTTAATTCTTTTTATTCTCTATCTGCTTGTACTTCAATTGTAATAAGTTTTTATGTACATCAATGTCTAATAAAATGAATGGTCTGTTTTTCATCTTCTGTCTCATTTCAGAACTTAATTTACACACTGCTAAAGTAAACAAAGTTGAGGACACTTGACTAAAATTACCAGTGCACGTGATTATCAGCACAAAGAGACTTAAGATTCAGAGCCCATGAAACTCACAAACAGATGAGGTAGAGGCAACTAGGTCATCCTCACATATCACTCTCTCCAAATCGTTCAAACCAGATCACCAACAATTGGTAACAATTACCAACAATTGGTATCAACATTTGGTATCAAACATAAGGAGAAGGGATCTCACAGCATGAGGGAACAGACCATGTGGAATAAGGGCCAGCAGACCACCATTGCACACCTGAACATGTTTAAGAACAATGCATCAGCAATGGAGAATAGTTCGTGAAGTTTGATGTAGTTCGAAGTCAACAGATCAACGATCATCGACAAAGAATTGCAAATTTGATCGTCTCGCCGTTTCGCTGCAGGAAAGTCGCTTCAATAGTAAATCAGAGTCCAAAGTTGGAATATGCACAGATCCAGGTCGCTGTACAAATCGAGCTATAACTTCTCAGATGAGAACCTTTTTGATGACCACCTTTTTGATAATGCCGAAAAGGGGGAAAGTATTGGATAAGAAAAGGATGATCTCTTCCACTTGCAAGATATGAAGAATCATCAATGCCAAGAAAGGGGGAAAGATCATCAAACATATTTCAAAAAGGGGAACATAGACAGATCGAGAAGCACATCACTAGCCCAGCTCTAGTAATCACATGTCCAAATCACAGGTAAGTCTCTTATGGTGTACAACATTATTAATTCAATATAATGGTCTCAGCATCATCTAAAAGGGGGAAATTATTGGGAAACAATTCGGAACCTTTTTTATGTTACTAAAGTTGTTAGTTTGGTTTTGATGATGCCTGTGAAACCATTATTGTGTTGAGATGCTGATTCATTTTGTGTGCGTATTCATTGTTATGTGATTTTTATGATTTCTTGTTTTAGTATCTATCATAGTTAGACTTTGCAGAAGACTTAGTGTAAAATGACCAAATCGATGAAAGACGTATCGAATCCTTAGGTAGTCTTATGTGTTCTTCATAGTAGACAGTTAACATGTAAAGATATGTTAATGATATAATTACCTATTCTATAGAGTTTGATCTTATTTAGTTTATATACTAGAGCATATGATCAATTTATAAGAAGATCGTGAATCACGATTTGTGTCATAAGATGAATGCTACTGTAAAAGATTAAGTCATGTATAGACATAACGTAAGTAACGATCTGGCCATATGACTTAATCTGTTATGTTTAGACTTAGTTTTTTCAGGAGCATCTACAACCCAGAAGCACAGATGACCAACACAGAATAAGGTGAAGCAGAACAGCTCACTACCAGAGCAGATCATGCATACCCAGATGACGAGGCCATTTCACATAAGACTAGCAGACAGATCTCAGCAGACCACAGATCGTAGGAAAGAAAAGTAGATTGTGATTCCAACAGATCTCAGCAGACCACAGATCGAGAGGTAATCAAGAAACAGATCAAGAGAATCAATATGAGTCTAACAGATTGATCAACAGATCATGAGGAGACCGCTCAAGGTATATTGAAGATGTTCTGCTCACCAGCAGAACATCACACGAGTTGCTCAACACAGATTGGAGGAAGCTACAGATCTACCTAAATGGACCACCGTTAACATGTCCATACCACGTCAGCTGACACGTAGGATTGACTTCAACGGCTAGAAGTACTGTCAGCAGCCAACTGTCAAAAGAGTATTTAATATTACCTGCAAAAGCTACAGAAACTCCAAACGACTAGAATTCAAATCAGCCTATATATACTCCAGCCAACTCCAAGAAGAAGGTGTTCGTTCGTCTATTCAACTACTTCAGCATTCAAAATCTCTCTACAAATTTTGATAGATAGATTCAAAACTAGATTAGTATACATATCCATAAGTGTTGTAATTTAGAGAGAGTGAAAACACCTAATTGGAGTAACCACTGGAACTTAAAATAGCTTAGAGCTTTCATAGTCATAGTTCTAGTATCCTTTACAGCCCCAAAGCTTGAAGGAAGATCGATTGTTAACCTGAATCTGATCTCGTACTCAGCGAGTTTAAATAAGCGAGTTGTAATCTCTTCATCAGCGAGTATAAATAAGCGAGAGCGAGCTCTTACTCAACGAGGATAAATAGGTGAGGAATCCAAGGTTAAGGAATTTATCGATCTAGTTTGATTGATCGTGGGCATAGAGAGTTTCCCGAACCACGTTAAATATTGTATGTTCCTTCTTTATTGCATTGAATTTATGATTTTTTTTTATTTAACACTTCACTAGCGAGCAAATCACAATCTGCGAACTGTGCATTTGAATCAATCTCTTAAAGAACACTTGGTAATAATAAAATATTTTCTAAGTGCAGAGCAGATCAACATACACACAGTTTTTGCACACGATCTGTGTTTGGACAGATCGTCTGGTATGCTCTAGCTAGCTGTCAGTCTATTTGCTCCATAAACTGATCACTCAAACTCTATGTCGAGAACCTTAAGTGAACAGATCACTCTCACTCTATTTCAGAAGAGTTGATCTATTACACTTCACAGTCATCTATCCAGTACAGAATTTGTCTTAATCTCATACACTACACCTTCTCTATTCGGGACCCCAACACCATTACATATATAATTCATAAAATACATTAACTAATAAAATAATAAATATAAGTTTATAAATGTAAATAAAGAAAATTATTTACTAAAAATAAAAAAATATAAAAAATACAAAAATAACTATATTTGTATATGATTTTTAAATTCGTTTATAATGTCATGACTTAATAAAAAAATAAGTGAAATTACAATAATGCAAATAGAATAAAAAATATACATATCTTAATTAATTATATATAATTTTGTATATTGAATAATTAAACAAAATTAATTATTGATAATATGAAGAAAATAGAACAAAAAAAAAAGAAGTGAAAAAACAATAAAATAAATAGAATAAAATAAAAAAGGCAAAAGGAAAGAAAATGGAAAAATAATCTTGCTTTTATATATATAGATACGTAATTGTAATAATATAGCAATACTTCTGTCACGATAAAAATACATCACTTTTTTTTATTAAATTTAATTAACTTTTAAAATTTTATATTTTTTCTTTTTCCGTCCTATATATTTAGACACAATTTTTATTATTTAGTAAATTTTAAAGCACAAACTCTCGGTAAAAAATTATTATAACTAAATACTATTTTACGTGCAAAAAATAAACAGGTCTAAATAAATAGAACGATTTTTTTAGACATATTTTATTATTTAGTAAATTTTAAAATTTAAACTATCTTTCAAAAATTATTATTTCTAAATAATAAATAATATTATGCGTGCTAAAAATAAATAGATCTAAATAAATAGAATGGTGGGAGTATTAATACTAGCTAGTATTTTTTAAAAAATATATATATATATAATATTTTACTTTTCTTTTATATTGGTGTTGAATTTTTTGTATTCACTTTTAACCGGATACATGAAATAGGGAGTAGTTGTTTTAGAACATAGAAGCAGCCAAACTCACTACATCATCATACCATATTCCCATATTCCTCTCTCTCTCTCGTTCTCTCTTTCTAAAATCCACAGTACTTACTCCATTGCTCTCACTCCCACTCTCACTGTTGCCTATAAATTCGAAACCTCCAAAAACTCAGCTGAATTTTCCTCCCAATCATTCCCCAAACCTCCCACCACACACACGGCGGCGCCACCGTTCTCCGCCGCCGCAATCGCCCCCATGAGTTCCCATCTCTCCTTGACCGAGGAAAGCCGACTCGCGAGCTACATTGATTAATATCAGGGCCACACTGAATGGCGGCGGCGACGGTGGAGTCCTCCGACGAGCTGGCGGCGAAGGTGGCCCACAAACGTTTCGAGGGGCTGGTGATGGTACGGACGAAGGCGATAAAGGGAAAAGGCGCGTGGTACTGGGCCCACCTCGAGCCCATCCTCGTCCACAACTCCGACACCGGCCTCCCCAAGGCCGTCAAGCTCCGCTGCTCCCTTTGCGACGCTGTCTTCTCCGCCTCCAACCCCTCCCGCACCGCCTCCGAGCACCTCAAGCGCGGCACCTGCCCCAACTTCTCATCCGCCCCTCCCGCCCCTTCCCCCATCTCCTCCCTCCCTGCCCCCACCCCCTCTCCCTCTCCCCCCCTCAACCACCGCAAGCGTACCTCCTCCGCTGCCCCTCGCCCCGCTAACTCCACCGTTATTACTCCCCCGTTGACCGTCGTAGACACCTCCAAATTCACCGTCGACTTATCCTACCCTCCGCCGATCGCTGGCGGCGGAGGCCAGCTGGTGCTCTCCGGTGGGAGAGACGATTTGGGAGCTCTAGCGATGCTTGAAGATAGTGTGAAGAGACTCAAAAGCCCAAAATCATGGCCCGGCCCGAACTTGAACAAAGCCCAAGTAGACTCCGCCTTGGATCTCCTTGCTGACTGGGTCTTCCATTGCTGCGGCTCGGTGGCTCTCTCGAGCCTCGACCACCCCAAATTCAAGGCCTTCCTCCACCAGCTCGGACTACCCCCCATTTCCAGAAATGACCTCTGCAATTCAAGATTGGACGCAAAGTACAAGGAGGTGAAAGCAGAATCTGAGGCCAAAATTCGCGACGCCATGTTCTTCCAAATAGCCGCCGATGGCTGGAATCATGGCGCCGAGAATCTCGTGCATTTGGTGGTGAATCTCCCAAATGGGACCCACATCTTCCGCAAGGCGGTCTTCACCACGGGCTGCTCCCCCTCCGTCTACGCGGAGGAGATTCTGTGGGACGCCATTGTCGACCTCTGCGGAAATTCGGTGCAGCAGTGCGTCGGCATCGTCTCCGACAAGTTCAAAGGCAAAGCTCTCAAGAATTTGGAGGGTCGTCACTGTTGGATGGTGAACATCTGCTGTCAACATCAAGGATTGAACTCTTTAATCAAGGATTTCTTCAGAGAGCTACCCCTCTTCAAGAATGTGACGGATAACTGCTTAAAGCTCGCCTCTTTCGTCAACTCCAACTCCCAAATCCGCCACTCCTTCCACAAG
This sequence comes from Leonotis leonurus, assembly GCA_026898415.1. Taxonomy (NCBI): domain Eukaryota; kingdom Viridiplantae; phylum Streptophyta; class Magnoliopsida; order Lamiales; family Lamiaceae; genus Leonotis; species Leonotis leonurus. The sequence continues at coordinate 87,029 of JAPKLX010000136.1, read as the reverse complement.
TACCAGCTCCAGGAGTACGGACACGCCGCCCTCATGCGGGTTCCTGCCAAAGGGATCAACCACTGTGTAGATTTCAGACCCATCTGTTCATTAGTTGAGGATGTCGTGAGCTCCGCTCGCGCTCTTCAGCTAGTGTTCCTGGACGATTCTTACAAGATGGTCCTCATGGAGGATCCTGTGGCGCGAGAAATCGAGGAGACGAGGGGGAATCCACACTTCTGGAATGAGCTCGAGGCAATGCACTATCTTGTGAAGCTGATCAAGTCCATGGCTCAAGAGATCGAGGCTGAGAAGCCGCGAATTGGGCAGTGCCTTCCTCTCTGGGAGGAGCTCCGCGCAAAAGTGAAGGAGTGGTGCGGGAAGTTCCACGTAGCGCTCGCCCCAGTCGACAAGATAGTGGATAACCGGTTCGAGAAGAACTACCACCCATCATGGGCCGCAGCGTTCATTCTCGACCCCTTGTATCTAATCCGGGATGCGAGCGGGAAGTACCTGCCGCCATTCAAGTACCTGACGAGCGAGCAGGAGAAGGATGTCGACAAGCTCATAACGCGCCTTGTTTCAAGGGAGGAGGCCCACATTGCATTGATGGAGCTCATGAAGTGGCGGACACAGGGGCTCGACCCGGTGTACGCGCAGGCGGTGCAGCTGAAGCAGAGGGATCCAAACTCAGGGAAGATGAGGATCGCCAACCCGCAGAGTAGTAGGCTTGTGTGGGAGACGTCTCTCTCTGAGTTTAAGTCTTTGGGGAAGGTCGCAGTGAGGCTCATCTTCCTCCACGCGACCTCGTGTGCATTGAAGCGCAGCTGGTCCGTGACGAGGGGGGGTGGGACGAGCGTACGTCATCCGCATTCTAGGCCGGGGGTGGAACGGCTGCAGAAGATGATCTTCATTGCTGCACATTCGAAAATGGAGAGTAGGGAGTGTTCCATTAATGATGATGACAAGGATGCAGAGCTTTTCGCCTTGGAAAATGGTGAGGATGATGTGCTCAATGAGGTTTTTGTTGATGCTTCCTCTGTGTAAGATTCCTATTTTCCTTTCCCTTGTTAATTTGCTTTCCCAATTCTTAGTCAATACTATTTTTTCACAATCGTTTTCTTTTGTTTGTCCAAACCGTGTATCTTGTTCTTGGAGCAAATTCGTGTGAACTAGTTAGCTGCCCGTATTAAGAATCGATGCACTTCTGTTAATGGAATGTAAACCAGATCATCAGTAGCATGGTTGTTCCTTTAGGAATTTACAATGAAAGATAATACCCACTAACCAGTAGCTTATGTGAATTGTGAGAGTGAGTAATGAATTTTGCTACTTGTAGATGCATTTCTCATGTTTGATATTTGGACTTCCCTCTAACCTGTTGGGTCTATTTTTGCTTAAACTTTTTGTTTTGTTTTGTTTTTAGCCAATTTTCTAATGGTTGATAGTTAAACTTGCTCTCCTAGTAGGTATGACTGCCAAATTACCTACAGCAATGGTGCTTTACAAGATCTGTTCATTCATTCTTTTGATCTAAATATGTTTAATTATGTATAAGAAAGTAATTGATTAGAATGGCAGCTTGAGCTTATAATGAGATCAGATAAATTTATGAAGTTGATGATCATAATCACGCGATTTCTTTCGTTTACTCGTAGCTGTTGTTGATCGATGAAATGTGTTGCTCGTGTCTGATTTTCTTGTTTCTATACAATTAGCTCACACCATCACTAAGAAACAACCCAATGCTATATTTTTTCCTTACCATTATGTTATATCAGTTTAATGGATTTGGGCGAATGAGATCCTCAATTGTCTAGTGGTGCAACATCTTGTGTTACATTAATGAGATCTTGACACTGTGTCGTCCAAAATTGGAAAATATATATTTTATATATTAAACCATTAATTATATCAAGGGTCATGATATTACCAATGGAATACAAGATGTAACAGCATTATGCAATACAAGATTGGAGTATCTTAATTACTACTTTTATGAACAAGAAACATATTTGATCAAGTTGAATTTCCTCATGACAGGAGCATGTGATCCTTGCATGGTGAGGTGAGACCTCCATAACAAGGCTGATAATATATACACAGCAGCTCCCTCATTTATTGCAGTAATATTATGCAGGCTGTTATAGTACTGCCGTAGCTGTAGAATTCTTCTTCTTGATTTTAGCTTTGTGTACATGGAATATTGTTACATGAGTCTTTAATTAATGTAATTCATGCTTCATACTACTGATACATCTGCTTATATGCCCTCATAATAAAACACGATACAAATATTTATTTGTCATGAAACACGACACGAAAAAACGATATGGGAAGGATAAAGAAATCCTACACAGCCCATGCAAGAAAGATAAAATGATCAAAGAATAGGGTTTCATGATTAATGATGATGATGCTACTTGACCCTTCCAATAATGGAAAAGTAAATAAATCCTTTTTAATATTTTTAAAAAATTCCCGCCAACACCCCAACCTCCTCTACCATTTCAATGATAGATTGTCATAACATTTTGATCTACTCACTGTCTGTCACGAAAAGGGAAAATTTTAATATTTAAAGAGATTAATTAGTAATTAGTACTTTTTGGTAAGCAGAAGAAAAGTATAGGAGAGTTAATGGAGTAGAGTATTATGCTTGCTTTGTCTTTTATTTCCCATCATCTAATTAATTGCAGTTTTGGTGGAAAGACATAAATTCTTGTCGGCAAGATTAGTACAATTGGTAGTTCTCAAAACACAAAAGGTGACTTAATAAAATGACTACTCACCAACTACAAGTAACAAACACTAGGAATTATAGGAAGAATAGTAATAATTAAGTGAGGGGATACACTTTTTTTCCTAGAAATTGCATGTACAGAAATTTACTAGTATGTGACATGCTTCATCACACCCCACTTTGTAATTTTTGCAAAGAAAAAAGATAAAGTTGTATAATGATTAATGTCGGAGAGCATACTTAACCCTTTTTATTCAAGAATCTTTCTCAAATGGTTCAATCTCAAAGGCCAAAAACAATTTACCCCTCCCTCCGCGAGAGTGTATAACTATTTCCTTTTCGATCTATTCGCGAAAGTGTTTAACGCTTCAAACTTTTCATTTATAGTAACTATTCTATACATACAATCCAATTAAAAATTATAAATCATGTGAGATTCAAACTCCACTAACTCTACTTTTCTACACACATCTAAATTAAAAATTATTATAAGTGAGACTCAAACTCCACTCACTACATTCATTATACACTACAGTCATTACACTCATCACACACTCTACTTAAAGTCAACATATTTTCTTAAAACATGTGTCATGTCAAACCATTAAACACTTTTGTGGATGGAGGGAGTATTTTTTTTCTCGACTTAATTTGGAGAGGTTTAATTCTATAACAAATTGTTTTAAAATCGTGAAAATAAAAGGATTTTTAGTTTTAAAATTATAGATAAAAGTTAAAAATTTATCACTACTAATTATTAGTAACAAAAAATATTGTGTCCATCATAATTTCTAATTATCATTTCTTTAATTAAAATTTAATAATGATTTTATCGAAAATGCTCACTCGCACACTGCAGACTGGGTTAATATACTCATAAATAATGTGACATGTCTCGTAGATAAATATTAATTTTTAATAAAAAATAAAAAGTTTTATTTATTAGGATATAGTTTAATATTATTAATACAAAATAATAAAATAATTAAAATAATCAAAAAAATGAAAAAACTGAAAATTTTAATTACTCGTATAACATTGTCATGTCAACCGTGGACACATTAATTTGTTCCTACCACGGATGGTGAAGCGGTCCTACCAGTATATTTTAATTTTTACTCATTAAAAATACTTAAATTTTTCATGCAATGCATGCATGATGTATTTTCTTAGGGCTGTCAATATTCAACACGACACGAACCAACACGATATATTAATGAGTTTGGGTTGGCCTTTTTTGGGTTTGGGTTCTTATCTGATTGACGATTGACTCAATAAGAACCTAAAATTTTTGGGTTGGGTTCGGGTTGGATTCGGGTTACCTGAAATATATAAATATATCATCTAAAAATATTATTATTAATAATATACATTTATACAATCATGATAGATTGAGTCATTATCGGGTTGTTATTAGATTGGATCATTAACAAGTCAGGTTCAATCTAGAAAAAAAACGTGTCAGTTTGTTCGGGTTTGGACCATTCAGATTTACTATATACTTAAGAGGTTGGATTCGGGTTTGACCTTAAGAGGTTGGGTCGTTATCAGGTTGATCTGATAACAACCCAACCCGATCCAATTGATACCCCTATCAGTTTTTGATGTGGTGTAAATATGTTTTGTGTAGGTATTGTTTAATATGCATCTACAATTTTATCTAAACACCACACTTGATAGAATACATGTAGTAAAGTCACTAGAACTATGCATGTCGATACAAATAGATGCTTCTTAATTAGGTATATGAAGCTTTGTATCGGTTCCAATTCTTTTCTCGATTCTTTGATTGCTACCTTATTTTATGTATAAAGAATTCTCAAAATATTTAGGTGGGTTTGTTCGTAATCGACCTGAATTGTCTAGTCAAATGTATAAATTAATTATATAAACTTTTACATGATATGTTTTAAGATGCGTTGATGACAAAAAAAATAATCTTAAATTACTCGCATTATATCAAATATATTTAAAATTATCATAAATATCAAGTTAAATAGTAAATTGTTAATAAATGTATCAAATATGTTTTTTAACTTAAAAATTTATGTAGCAACTTTAAAACGTGCTCATCTCAAAATATATCATGTCTGAATTTACAAGCCTTCTCGCTCTAGTATATATTGGTGTCTTTTCTTTTTTTTAAGAAAAAGATAATATATATATATATAATCAGACATAACAAATGTCATCAACTAAATTCAATATCATACAACCAATCAAACGAAAGAAACAGACTATACATGAAGGAAAGCATTTAAGCACGATCTAAAGTTTTTCTCAAAAACGCCAGTACCAACCTTCTTACCAACACCCAGCACCACACAACATATTTTATTTCGCCAATCAGACTATCAATATTTCACTTCCATTATTGAAAACTATTTCGTTTCTATTTCTCCAAATCACCCAAACAACACATTCCCAAATCGCAGGATGAAATTGGATGAGACTTCTTTAGGGAGAATAGCCTGTATACTGTTGGGTCCCGGGAGAGCAGGTGTGCTGTATGGGGGGGGGGGGGGGGGGGGGGGGAATACACCACAATCCAACTTTTCGCGTTTGGCTGTTTGAACAGCATGTTGAGAATCAGCTCGCTGTTAATAGCAGTCGATCTCCTCTGTTGTAGAGAGAGTTCTAGCTGCTCAAGTAAGTTCTCAACACAGAGCGTGAGCGATCTGTCAAGGAGCAGATAGACTGGCAGCTAGCTGGAGCTTACCAGACGATCTGTCCAAACACAGATCGTGTGCGGAAGCTGTGAGTATGTTGGTTGCTCTTACACTTAGAAAATATGTTTTGTTTATACCGAGTGTTCTTTATGAAGTTGATTCAAATGCACAGCTCGCTGTTGGGTAACAGCTCGCTGGTGAAGTGATAAACAAAGAATCAAACTAATGCAATGCAAAATATAAAATAACACACAATATTTAACGTGGTTTGGGAAACCCCCTACGTCCACGATCGATCAAAGCTAGATCGATGAATCCCTTAACCTTGGATCCTTCGCTTATTTATCCTCGTTGAGTACGAGCTAAAACTCGCTTATTTATTCTCGTTGAGTACTAGATTACAACTCTCTTGTTTAAACTCGTCGAGTACGAGATCTGGGTTCGGTTTTATAATCGTTCTTCCTCCGAGCTTTTGGCTATGGAGGAAACTAGAACTATGGGCTTTGTAGGCTCAAAACTAATGTAAGTTCTAGCGGGTTTATCTTCAGAATAATGGTGATCTCTCTCTAATTTACAACACTCAAGGATGTATATAATCTATATCTAGTGTTGAATAAATCAATGGAAAACTGGAGAGAATCTTGTAGCGTTGTAGCTTTTTCTGGGCAATATCATGAACTCACGAACTCCATTTCTGAAGAAGGCTTGAAGTATTTATAGGCATATTTGAATTATAGCCGTTGGAAGTCTTTGCAGCTTTTGCAGTAAGCATTAAATGCTCTTTTGACCATTGACTGCTGATTGTACTTCTAGCCGTTGGAGTTTGTCCTACATGGATGTTGACGTGGCATAGGACAGGTAGGCTTTATCAATTTAGGTAGATTAAAGCTTCCTCCAACAGGGATGAGCAGCTCGAATGAAATCTTGAAGACTAGCTGTTGATACACAGCTATCTGTTGTGGACAGGTGGATTTCATTTACCTTCGAAATCTTGAAGTCTAGCTGTTGATATACACAGCTCGCTGTTCTTTGAGCAGGTGCATCTTTGTTTCTTAGCTGTTGATGTACACAGCTAGCTGTTGATCACTTGTTGTTGATCACTAGCTGTTGATCACTTGCTGTTGATCACTTGCTGTTGATCACTTGTTGTTGATGTCTAGCTGTTGATCACTTGCTGTTGATCACTAGCTGTTGATCACTATCTGTTGATCACTAGCTATTGATCACTATCTGTTGATCACTTGTTGTTGATGTCTAGCTGTTGGAGTCTATAAACAGCTAGCTGTCCATCGATCTGCTATCGATCTTCTATCGATCTGTCCTTGGTAAGAATGCTTGCATACTGTGCGATAAAAGATGCAATAAAAACTAAGTCTAGATGGATCAGGTTAGTCCTATGAACAAATCGTTACATCGATCTGTTATCACATTTTGACTTAACCTGCTACACCACAAGGTCGATCTTTATAGCACAGATCGTTAATTTAATCTGGCCTTACAGGTTGATCTCCCTTCTACTAGATAGACAAAATAAGATCAAGCTCTATGACACAGATTGTAAACTCAACCTGATCTTACATGTTAGCTGATCTACTATTGAGAACACAAATGGTTCATATGGACACGATCTGTCTTTCATCGATTTGTCCTTACACTTAACCATCTGTTGAGTCTATCTATTCTCGACAGAAATAAAGCATAAACATCTAAGCATCAATAGACATTAAAGCGTAAGCACAGTTTAATATTATGCATATATAATATGGTTTCGCATCATCAAAACATATAAATAATGATTTCCACAATCATCAAAAAGGTTCCCAACATATACCGAGTCACTCCAAGCAACGGCTGCACAACATCCATGATGTCCGACACTTGACAAACAGGTGATTGATAGTCTCCTCAGCGCTGTCACAGAGGGGGCAGGAGGTCGGCGTACTTGGCAGCAATGAGCCTCTTCTCTTCAATTCTGACTTAGTAGCAATTTTATGGAATACCACTCTCCACGCCGTTGCTTGGACTTCAGGGATAGCTACTTTATTCCATATCAACTTACAGCATAATGGCGAGCTTCTCTCCACATTCTCCTTTCTATCCATTAGTCGTTTATAGCCACTTCAAACCGAATACTCACCACTCGACTCAGGAGTCCAAATCCATTTGTCTGTAGTATTAGGATATGAGATCCTGCACGAAATCAAATCAATTAAATAGTTAAGGTCAATCTTTTCTCACTCTCTCAACTCTCTTCTCCACCCCATCCCCCAATTGCCCCTATTATCAGCCCAAAATCTTCCATTAGCCACCGAGGTATTTTTTTCGAAGCAAAGATTGTACAGTCTCAGGAACGAGTGACACAGAGGCTCAGCACCAACCCATTTTTCATGTCTAAAGGACGACGTCATCCCATCACCCACTTTCCTCTCAATCGCGCCCTGAAACCCGCCCCCTCCCTTATCTCTCAAACTTTTCTAGACCTCTCCCCACCACCCTCTACCTCCCCTATTCGAATCAACAATCTCCACTCTGCTCCACTCAACCCCTCACCACCACCCCTCGACTCATTATCCAATACAATTTTTGCCCATAATGAATGTCTATTCTCCATAGCTCTCCATGTCCACTTCCTCAACAAGGCTTTGTTGATGTACACCAAATCCTTGGTTCCAAATCCCCCTTCCTCTTTAGCTTTCGAAAGAGTATCCCACTTTGCCCACACTATTTTACGAAATATGTCCCCCTTCTCCCAAAGAAAACCTTGTTGAAGCAAAATCAACTTCTTCAGGACATTACCCAGCGCCCTAAATATAGAGAGTGCATACAACGAGATTGACGAGAGCATCGCTTTCACCAAAGTAATTCTACCACCTAAGGAGATGTGCAGATTGCGCCATTTGTTCAGCCTGTTTTTCACTTTCTCAACAATCTAGTTTCAATCCCTTGCTTTCTTATGTCTGCATCCCACACGAAGGCCAAGGTAGTTGAACGGTAATGACTCGCTTTTGCATCGAAGAACATTAGCAATATCTCCCATGATGTCTGGCTCAGCTCGAATAGCTATTACCTGAGACTTCTCCTTATTAATGCGAAATCCTGAAACGAGTTCCAACAGCACAAGAAACATTTTAAGGAATAGGGCGTTCTTGATGGATGCTTTCCCAAGGAAAATTGTATCATCGGCGAACTGGAAGTGAGAAATCTTAAGAGCCTTAGGTCCAATCTCCATCGGGTCGAAGAGGCCTTTCTGAATAGCACTATTATACGTTTTTGGTCTCGTTTCCATTGTGTTTATGGTCTCATAATGCTTATGTTTGTCGTTCAAGTTGATGTTTTGGTTTTCTATATGCTACATTGTAGGTGAAAATCGACAAAAATAGTTAACGAGGCTTGACAAGAGAAACGAGACCAAAAGACGAAGAAAATGGCAAATTGTGTGCTTGGTCGAAGATGGACCTAGCGGGCGCTAGCCCCTAGCGCTCGCTAGGTCAAAGAACTGAACCAGGCAGAACTACGGCCTAGCGACTACTACCCCCTAGCGGTCGTTGGCCCCAGCAAGATCACTACGACAGAACGTTGGGATAGCGCTCGCTAACCCCCCAGCGAGCGCTACCCCGTAGCGTTCGCTAGCTCGACGGATTTTTCTTTTTCTATTTAAACCTCCACGCGCGATTTCAAAAGAGGACTTCTACTTCACGTTTTTACTTTTAATCTAGGGTTTAGACCACGAGAGAAAACACTATTAGTCTAGATTTTTATTCCGTTGTTCATTTTTTCAATTTCGTTGTGAATTCATTCGTGATTCAAACCCGCAGTTCTTAATGCATTATTTTTCCTTTCAATTCGTGAGTTCTTTTACTGCTTTCTTTATTGCTTTATGATTTCTTTTCTTTCTGCTCTTTTCTTGATTAATTCATAGTTCATTAATACAAACTTCTCAATCATGTTAATTAATCAATTCAAGACATGTTTAAATTTAGTTCCTTTAATTCTTCGTTCTTAGATTTAGGATTTAATCGCTTTATTAATTTTCGCCTAGGTAATTCGTATTTTAAATTCTCTAAATTCATTCGCTTAGGTAGATTAATTAAATTAGTTAAAATATCAAAACCCTTTCTTTTCAATTGCTTTATGTTCTGCAACATAGATAAAGCCCTGTTTAGCCTTCCTTGAGAATACGACTTAGGGTCAACTTATTAATCTATAACGAACTCGTTCTCTTGCGAGCAATTTAATAAAATAAGTTGGAAGTATATCGGCTGGAAATATTCCTCGTACCCGTTACTGAGTCCCTTTATCGGATAGTGGGTCTAGTCTAAACAACACCACATATTGAAGATTTAATTATCTCCTAACAAATTTTGGCGTCGTTGCCGGGGAAGGCTTTAGGCATTTATTTGCATTGTTTTTATTTTCTTTTTCTTTTTCTTCTATTTTTGTTTATTCCTTTGCTCCCGCAAGGTGCGTTTGATCTTCTTTTGGTTTGTGTATGCTAGGTCGCCGAAGCTTGAGACAAGAGTTGGTGCCCTACGTTGACAACATCAATAGAAGAGAAGTCGTGCTTGAGGAGTGATTTAGGGACGTTTTCAACCTCGCCTCATTATTCGAAAAACAACTAGTAATAATGGCCGAGGAAGATGAAGCCCCTAGGAAACTCGGAGACTTTGCCAGGCCGACATATGGCATTACCGCATCTGCCATCATGCTCTCGGCTGCGGGGAGGAACTATGAATTGAAGCATAACCACATCAATTTGCTTCTATCGTTCTACGAGCTACCTAACGAAGACGCACTCCTCTTCATCAAGAAATTTTGCACAGCTGTCCAGTCTATTCCACTCCAGACTATCACCGAGGACGAGCTGCTCAGGAAGTGTTTTCCCTATTCACTCAAGGATAGGGCGAAGTCGTGGTATCTCTCCCTTCCAGCAAGATCGTTACCTAATTGGAAGGCAGTGAGTACTACGTTTCTGCTGAAGTACTATCCAAACCATAAGACGCAGCATATTCGACTTCAGATCATGCAGTTTGCTCAGGAGCCTAACGAGCCTTTTCACGAGGCCCTAGACAGATTCAGAGAGCTCCAGCAACAGTGCCTGCACCATCAAATTGTGCCAGAACTTCTTTGGTAGATTTTCTACAATGGGTTGCAGCACACTTATCAGTTCATGGTGGATACAGTAGCTGGGGGAAATATATCTGAGAAGACAGCCGATGAAGCAATTGAGATTTTCGAGATGTTAGCCACTAATTCGCAGCAGAAAATCTCCCGATCCAAGAAAGTGGAAGTTCGAGAGATTGGAGTGAGCCCAGACCTCAAGAAGCAGATGGCCGATATGATGCGAGAACTCCAAGAGTTGAAGATAAGTAAGCCTCCTGCAATAGCGAAGCACGAGCCCACATCCGAGCCGTTCCAGATTTGTGGTGATCTGACACATAATGAAGATCAATGCACCAGGATGGCAGAGATGACTTATGAAGGAGAGGCGGAAGTCTATGCTGCACAAGGCTTCCCGCCGCGCCTGCCATTCGAGCAGCATCCAACTCAACAGACTTCGGGATGGAGAGCCCAGAACAACTCTACTTGGAAGGGACCGAGTCAAGGGTAAAATTCGAACTTTCCTGCCCAACGAGCACCTCCACAGCAGTACTACCCACCTCAACATGGGTATTATCCACCACAGCAACCATATTACCCACATCAGCCAGCGTATTATCCACCTCCTCCATCATATTAGCAGCCGCCACCTCATTATCAGCAGCTACCCCAGCAGCCGCTGCCTCAGTTTCAGCAGCCAGGACCTCAGTTCCAGCCATAGTTCCCATCTGCACTGCGACCGGCTCAGCCCAAATCGTCTCTAGAGGAAAGTCTTGCAGCTTTCATGCAGGAGAGCAAACTGGCTCGAGAGGCTCAAGAGGCTACTGGTCTCGTTTCCATTGTGCTTATGGTCTCATAATGCTTATGTTTGTCGTTCAAGTTGATGTTTTGATTTTCTATATGCTACATTGTAGGTGAAAATTGAAAAAAATGGTTAACGAGGCTTGACAAGAGAAACGAGACCAAAAGACGAAGAAAATGACAAATTGTGTGATTGGCCGAAGATGGACCTAGCGAGTGCTAGCTCCTAGCGCTCGCTAGGTCAAAGAATTGAACCAGGTAGAACTAGGGCCTAGCGACCGCTACTGGCCTCAGCAAGATCACTACGACAGAACGTTGGGGTAGCGCTCGCTACCCCCCCCCCCCCCCCCAGCGAGCGCTACCCCTTGGCACTGGAAGAAAAGATCAGAGAGCCAAGCTAGCGAGCGCTACCCCCTAGCGCTCGCTAGCTCGACGGATTTTTCTTTTTCTATTTAAACCTCCAGTCGCGATTACAGAAGAGGACTTCTACTTCACGTTTTTACTTTTAATCTAGGGTTTAGACCACGAGAGAAAACACTATTAGTCTAGATTTTTATTCCGTTGTTCGTTTTTTCAATTTCTTTGTGGATTTGTTCGTGATTCAAACCCGGAGTTCTTAATGCATTATTTTTCCTTTCAATTCGTGAGTTCTTTTACTGCTTTCTTTATTGCTTTATGATTTCTTTTCTTCCTGCTCTTTTCTTGATTAATTCACAGTTCATTAATACAAACTTCTCAATCATGTTAATTAATCAATTCAAGGCATGTTTAAATTCAGTTTCTTTAATTCTTCGTTCTTAGATTTAGGATTTAATCGCTTTATTAATTTTTGCCTAGGTAATTCGTATTTTAAATTCTCTAAATTCATTCGCTTAGGTAGATTAATTAAATTAGTTAAAATATCAAAACCCTTTCTTTTCAATTGCTTTATGTTCTGCAACATAGATAAAGCCCTGTTTAGCCTTCCTTGAGAATACGACTTAGGGTCAACTTATTAATCTATAATGAACTCGTTCTCTTGCGAGCAATTTAATAAAATAAGTTGGAAGTAGATCGGCTGGAAATATTCCTCGTACCCGTTACTGAGTTCCTTTATCGGACAGTGGGTCTGGTCTAAATAACGCCACGTACTGAAGGTTTAATTTTCACCTAACAATAGCCCTCTTCAAAAGAATCCCTATGCACTCAGCTACCTCAATGAAAAGGAAAGGCAAAAGAGGGTCGCTTTGTCTCGGCCCATGCCCCATCTTAAAGTCTCCAAAAGGGCTTCCATTAACAAGCACATCGTCATGAGTTGTTTCCACGCAAGATTTCATCCAACAAATCCATTTCTCGCTAAACCCGAACGCTCGAAGCATATCATAGAGGAAGCTCCATTCAATAGAATCAAAGGCTTTCACAAAATCAATTTTGAAAAAAAACCTTTCTCCACGACTTCATTTAGTTTCCTCAATGACATTACTCAGTGAAACTATGCAGTCAAGGATCTATCTCCCTCTCACAAATGCGGATTGTTCCTTAAAGATGATTTCATCCAACACACTGCTTAATCTAGTAGTCAGGACCTTAGAGAGGATCTTGTACTGTCCTCCCACTAGCGAGATTGGTTGAAACTCCTTTATATCATTAGAGAGCTCCTTCTTCTTGATGAGGGAAATGAATGAATGACTTAAGCCCTTGGTGAGTTTTCTAGAAGAGTGAAACTTGTGTAGGAACCGCATTAAGTCCTCTTTCATCACCTCCCAACATCTTAGGAAGAAAGTTAGGTTGTAACCATCGGGTCCGGGACTCTTAAACTCACCACATGACTTCAACGTCTCGTTCATTTCTTCCTCGGAAAATGGGCTAGTCAACATGTTGTTCTCTTGTTCACCGACCTTCGCTGCGCAAAAATCCAACAGGATCCAGAAACTTCGTGGACCAGAGCTTTTAATGTGATTCTCGAACTCCTTGCGAATGAATTCTTTGATCTCATTCACATTTTGAGACCACACGCTACTAATGACCATCCCATTTATCTCATTCCTTTTTCTCCTCCCATTGATGAATTTGTGGAAGATAGCACTGTTAATGTCACCTTGTTGCACCCACTTCATCTTAGCATTCTGTTGAAGTACATTATTCTAGCTGTTAGTGTCTTGAATGAGTAGCGCTTTTTCCTTATTTCTTTCAATAACTTCCTCAACCTCCAAGCCAAAAGCATTGTCATACATATCCAATATGTGTATCTTCTCGCGCCTAGTCTCAATGATTTCCCCGATTCGGCCAAAGACCTCCCGATTTCATGCCTTAACATCCGCTTTGAGGCGTTTCAACTTTTCCTTCACCACAAATCCCCCCACCCTTCTACCTCATAACAACTCCATTTCTCTTTAACAAAAGATATGAAGTTAGGATGTTCGAACCAAGCATTCAAAGACTTGAACGGTTTGGGGCCAAATCTAACACTTTATCTTCTAGAACAGAGGGCAGTGATCTAACAAACCCCTTTTACATCCTCTAAGACTTAGATTCGGAAATGTCCTTGCCCACACTTGATTACAAAAACATCTATCGAACCTACTCTTACACTTGATTACAGAAACATCTATCAATTTTCTAAAAAGTTAATATGCATGCATGCTTTCTTAATAAATCTTGTGTACTACTCACTCTATCTAGGTAAATGGTCGTAAAAGAAAATTTTCAAATGTAAATTTTTTTTATGGACATTTCAAAATAGTAAAACGTAAACCATTTTCATATTTATATTTTTTTGTAATTTTAAGGAAATTTTAAAAACCACCTTTGTAACTGTAAAACAATTTTATAATGACGTTAAAGTAAATTTTAATCTTATTTTTTACATTTAAAAAAAAAGCGAACTCTTTAACAGTAAGCTAACACGAGAACTTATCGATTTCTGAAAATGGTAAAATATAATATCTGTATTTTCATCGCAGCACATATATGGTGAAAAATTAAATATAAGCCACTCTTTTGTTTGGTGAAATTTATTTACGCAAATTATGAGGATATTTTAGAAGTTTATTGACAAAATTGTTCACCGAACCTGACCGCACACTTTTAATTTAATTGGTAAGTCGTTTATCCTCTAACAATATGTCTGATGTTAATCTCATGTGCATTAACAATTAACAGAATTAGATTTAGTGAGGTGTATTCAATTAAGATTCTTGGTTTTTTTTTTAATTTTAAAAATTTTGTAAATTTAGAAAATTTATAGATTTCATGTAGAATTTGACTGACTTTTTTTAACTATTTTACATAAATTTTCTTAGACCTAACATAATTTTGGAATACACTTTTTATTGATTTATTTGGATTTTCATATACTCTCGCATGTTTGGAAAAATACCAAAAATACATTAATTCCAAAAAAAATACATAATTATTAATCATTATTATTCTCATGTTCGTTTTATTTCTCAATACATACACAAAATCCAAATAATAAAGCTTGTTTCTTTTCAATTTATTATCCATAAATTTAAGATCATCAAACCTATCTTCAACAAAATTAACGGGTTTAGTGTTTTCATATTTTTTTTATATATTTAATGATTCAACGGAAAAAAGTCACTAATAAATTGTTATGCATGATTTAACACAAACACAAAAAGTAACCTTTTTTTAATCTAGTTCTATGATTCAATAACACAAGTATGTAGAGATGACGATTTTGTTCGACCAGACCTAAGTCCGACAACAATAGGCTGCACAAGCTCGACTCGAAGACGTCATTGTCCGGGCTTGGGCCTAAATCTTAAGCCCAATGGACGGACTTGGACCAAAATTTAGGCCCACCATACCCAAACCCGACCAGAACATTTAAAGATTTAATATTAAAATGATAAATCAAAAATAATATAAATACTATCATTAGTAATGTATAATAAATACTATAAACTAATATACAAAATGAATATTATATAAAATATGAAGGCTCGGCCAATCCCGCCCGCTCCACATAGGCCTAGGCTTGGGCTTGAATTACTAACCGGGTTAGGTCAAAGGTCGGACTTGGGCTCATCCATAAAACCGCAGGTCTGGTCTGTGCATAGGGAAGTTCGGCCGCGCCTGGTCCATTGTCATTCCTACAAGTATGTAACTTTTTTTATTTCTAATATACAAAAAATAATTACAGTAAAATCTCATATTACTCCGAGTGAATAAGTAGCTAGTGATTACAATAAATACCTATTAATTAACTTCTCAAATGGTTTAAGTCTCTTCATGAATCAACTTAAACCAACAAAAGATTTGTGTAGTACCTTTGTTAGATGAACAAAGATTTGTGTAGTACCTTTGTTAGATGAACACCAAGGACTTTTTTTTCTAATAGCTTTCATCTTCATAGTTCTTTAAAAGAATACCTTGAAATCTTTGATGATTGGAAGAGATTTTGTAGATTAAAATTTATTTATATTTTTTAAAAAAATTAAAGAAAATTCATAAATTGTTGAATACCTAAAATTTTTGTAAGACTATCTAAAATTTGTATTAAATACATCCAAATTTTTTAAAAATTTTGAAAATATAAATTGAATAGATTCAGATTTTTAAAGTCTAAAATAATCAAAATCTCAATTGAATATATATACCCCTCTTAATAATAATAATAATGTTAAACTTAAAAAAATGTCAATATATAAGAAAAGAGTAGTCAACGACCTCAATATTTTCGATTTAAAGCTTAAGTATAATTCTATAATTTCCCCATTTTTATAGCTTAGTATAATATTTCTTGTCCTGTCTTTAATACTACAAATAGCTAGAAGAGCCATTGCTTTCAATTTTCCTTAATTTCCAGTACTTTCGTCGAATACCCAAATTTCAGCTTTAATTAGCAGATTTTTTCCCAAAATAATTTAAGTCTTTATATCAGAAACATAAGATAATATAGAAGTGAACGTTTGTCCAATGAGCACCGAAGGAAGATAAAAGAGGGTTCCAACCAAATGGCTAAGAGTGTCGTATTTATGTGTTCCACAATTCGTATATTTCTTAATTTCTACCTAATATTTCATTCGTGCCCCTAATTTTGGTCTAATTTAATTAAAATTGTGAAATTTTTTTATCCAATGTAGAAAGAGTAATAAGATTCATCTCACATAAATATAACAATAATTGTTTTCTAATATTTAATATTATTTTAATTAATTTTTAGGATTGATAAATTCAAAATTAGAGTATATAATTTTTAATTTTTTTAATTTTTCAATTAACTATTAATATGCTTCTTAATATGATAAAATATTCTATATTTTAAAAATATTATTAAAATGATAATTTTAACTCCCTCTATCCCGCTAAATGCGGCCACAAGAATTTCGGCACATAGTTTAATAAAGTAAATTATTGTGTTTTAAAAAAGTAGGAGTGGTGTATTTTAAAAGTAAATATGAAATACTGAATCTACCCCATTCCAATAACATTGTTGATTACAAGTACTGAATTACACAGAAATTGGAACGGAGGTGAGAATACAACGAAAATATAAACGAAATTGAAAGTTATGATGGCTATTCAAAGCCCATCAAGGCAGCGGGCCGTTACAGACCCGTTGCGGGAATTACAGGTTGCGTGCCTGTGCCGATGCTCAAGAGCCAAGCCCAAGAGTCGAGCCCAACTGGCCCACGGGCTAGGCTCACGGGCCAGGCTCACGGGCGCGGGTACGTCGCGCGAGTGTACGGGATTTATCCAATTACTTAACCCAAGAAGTAATTAGACACTTTAAATACCCAATTAATGTTCTTACAACATTTATTGTTACATTAAGATTCTTTAATTCTTACATTAAGATCTTAATCTCATAGCTCCCTTCGTCAAGTGAAATACTTTAAACAATTATTTCTCACTCATCGGGAATCGATTTCGAGAAATTAATTATACTACGATCATCTACTTTCCACGTAGATCGATCTTGACTCATTTAATTATTCTTAATTAAATGTCGCATCACTTTAATATCGAGTCAAACTTTGTTGACCTTCATATCTAATATATATGTATATATAGAAAATTGATCAAATGAAAATGACAAATTAGATGAGAAATGAGAATGAATCAATGCCACTAATTATTTAGATCATATGGTTAAGATTAATTCTAATTAATTAATGTTATTTATGGTATAAAATTGAATTAAAATAAATTAAGGGATAATTAAGTAATTGCATAAGATTTGTAACCGATTGTTTATAATAATTATGGAATGTGTAGTGAGAGCTTTTGGAAATAACCATTTACCTGTGAATGACTGTTTAAAAGTCAATATGCAATTTTTTTAGTATAAGGATTACCAAACATAATGCATTAATCTACTAATATAATTATAATGCATTCTGGTGAAATTTGCTATGCAAAAGTTATACATAAATTTATTATTCATTAAATTATTATGTATATTTCCTACATGTGATTTAATGTAATATTATTTTTCTGATTAACATTTATTTTAATTTCTTAATTATTAAAGCATAATTGTGTCATTATATATGTAAATTTAATGCATTAATATATTATAATGCATGCATACCAGAAATAATATTATTGTTTGCTATTATGCATTAAAAATATATTGTTGTATTAATTTATTAATAAAATTATATTTTGGAGTAATTTATTATGCAAAATTTATACTTTATAGGGATGATAACTAAAATTACTCACTTTCATAAAATAAAGATAAAAAATAACATTTAAAAATAAAAGAAAAAAATATTCGCTTTCTTTTATAATATGCACATATAATTTCATTCGATTCAATGCAATGTGCATTGCAAATATTAATAATATGCATTAATTAAAGAAATATAATGCATTGCAAATATTAATAATATATAATTCAATTACTATAAAAATTTATTATCCAAAATTCGATGTATTAATTGAAGTAATTTAATGTATTTTGTTTAGTAGATTTTTGTTATATATTTTAATGTGTCGTTTTGTCGTGTTTTATATGTTTGTCTTTTGTTTCGTGTCGTTTTATTGTTCGTTTTATGTCGGTTCGTTTGTTTTGTGATTTGGATGTAGGAGTTGGAAATGAGACGAAGATGGAGCTAGAATCATGTTTTATTCATTCTGTTGACGAAACCAAATGGAGCAGAAAGGACCGAGAAAAGCACGAGGAGAAAAGCTAAGACGACGAGCTTTAAGCTAGGACCAGCGCCCGCTGGGGTGCCTTTGCAGAAGAACTTCAGAAAGCAGGACCCAGCGGCCGCTGGGAACCCAGTGGCCACTGGCCCTGCAGGCAAATCACGGCAGAAGCACAAAGCTAGAGACCGCTGACTGGCAGTTCCAACATTAGTTTTTATCTCGTTTTGGCGTCATTTTGGTGGTGGTGAACGTTGAGATTAAGACAAGAACAATTAGAAAACATTTTACTTACTTGCTTTTAGTAGATATGATTGGATATTTCAAGAGATTGAAGGATTTTTTTACTTTGCTTTGGGGATTCATATTAAGTTAATCTTAATGGAGATTTCTCTGGTTTCATTTTCATCTATGGTTGGCTAAATACATCTCTAGGGTTAGATTATCTTATTCTATGGTTTAAAGCTTTGATTTGATCTTGAATGATTGTTTGATTGGTGCTATATGAGTTTTATATGCTTGATCATCATATGAACTCTTAGATATGAAATGGATTGTAATGAATTGTTTTATGTCTCAATTGTAATCAAATAACCAAACCTATTAATCGGATTCGTAAAATAGGTAATTGTGTTTTAAATTGGTATTCATCTTAAGTGTGATCTATACATGTAAGTGATAGGCACAGGTTAGCTTTAAGAACACGTAAGTGATTAGCTAATCAACTTAGAAAAATCTAATAAGAAGCATGATTTGATCAAAGAAGCATTGAACCTAGATTTAAGATAATTGTCACCCTAGACCTTCACTCTCTTGTTATCTCGTTTACATTTTCATTAATTTATTTATAATTCTTACCTCAAACTAATTTAGAGTGTTCTAGATTTGTTTATTTGATTATAGTACTTTAATCATTGCCCTGCATAATCTTCCACGAGATTCGACCTTCGGGTCGACTCTTTGCGTATTACAACTTATTAGTATACGTTTTTAGTCGAACAAAATTTGGCGCCGTTGCTGGGGAAGGCTATAGGCATTTTGATTTTCAGTGCTTGTTTGTTTTTGTTTTCCGTATTGTGATTGTTCAATTTAGTGATTGTTGTGTTTTTATTTTCGTTCTTATTTTTGTTTGGAGTTTTCAACCGCAAGTTGCGTTTGACTTCTCTTTTCGTGGTGCTAGGTAGTGCATGCACGGACGCCGAAGTCAGAATAAGAGATTGGCACCCGTGTTGGACAACGTACATCGAAGGAGGGAGTTGCAAACAGTCAACCTGGAAGAGGAGGTTGAAAACGGCTATACTTTGGAGTCAGGGTATCGATCAGATCATTCAGAGAGTTCAGTTCCATGAGACTCAGATACAGATTGGAGTGAGACGAGCTCTCACATAGTAATGGCGGCCCGTCAGATGAGGGAACTCGCTAGGCCGGTTATAGGAGCTGCGACATCACCCATTGTGTTGGGATAAGCAGCTCGGAACTATGAGATCAAAAGTATCCACTTCAACCAACTTCCGTCCTTCTATGGTATGCCAGCGGAGGATGCATTGAACTTCATCCGGGAGTTCTATGCCATAGTCCAGACCTTTCCGCTTGGGGACTTAACAGAAGATCAGTTGAAGATAAGATGTTTTCCGTACACTCTCAAAGACCGAGCTAAGACATGGTTTATGTCTTTAGCTCCCAATTCTCTTCAAAATTGGAATCAGGTGTCTGAGAGATTCATGTCGAAGTGGTACCCGAACCAAAAGACGCAAGAGGTTAGGTCACAGCTGGTGACCTTCACACAGTTGGATGGAGAGCCTCTTCATGAGGCTTAGGAAAGAATCAAGTGTCTTCAAATGCAATGTCCTCATCACAACTTATCTCCGGAGCTACTCAATCAGTTCTTTTACAAAAGCTTGCATCAGAACTTTCAATATATGGTTGATAATGCAGCTGGAGGAGATATTGGAAACCGGACAGCAGAGGAGCTCACAGAGATATTTGAGAACATGGCAATGAATTCACAACAGATAAGCTCCAGGGGTCCGAAGAAGAAGGTCAACGAAGCAACCTCTAGTAAAGGGGAGGGGAGACATGTGGTATTTGTGGAGAGTTTGGCCACGGGGCTAATGTTTGTGCCAATGCATACGAGCAACACCGGGAACAGGAAGAGCAAGTAAATGCTCTTCAAAACTTTCAGCAGCGCCCGAAATTTGATCCATACTCCAACACTTATAATCCGGCCTATAGGTATCATCCAAACTTCTCTTGGAGGCAACAAGCACTACAAGGACAACAAGTGCCACCTCAGCAAAGGTTCCAGAAATTCCAACAACCTCAACAACACTTTTCACAACAACAGCAATACCAAACCCCATCTCAAGGTCCTTCCAAATCATCAGTGGAGGATAATTTGAATAAATTTATTCAAGCTAGTCATCAGCGATTTGAGACAGTGGAGGCCTCTATGAAGAGGATTGAGACCCAAGTTGGGCAGCTTGCAGGGACAGTTGGAGAGCTTGTTCAGATGAACAAAAAGAACAAACTTCCAAGTTAACCAACGCAAGCTCAAGCAGTCACTGTTTTGAGAAGTGGTAAGGTTGTGGATAATCAAGTCCGAATGCCGGTTGATGAGGATAAGCATGAGAAGGAAGAAAAGAATATCACAGTAACTCCTCCTAAAGAGGAGATCATTGTTTTAGCCCCTCCCGAGGAGAAAGGAAAGGGAGGAGAGTTACATAAGGCTTCTAATCCTTATAAACCTCCTATTCCTTTTCCCAGGGCGATTGAGGAATGAAAAGCACGACCAACAATTCTTGGATTTTTACAAGATGCTTTCAAAGGTTAATGTCAACCTTCCTCTCCTGGATGTGATTAGGAATGTTCCAGCATATGTTAAGTTCTTTAAAGAACTTGCATCCAAGAAGAGACGTTTTGTGGATGACGAGAAGATTGTTGTTTCTGAAGTAGCAAGTGCAGTGTTGAAGCACCAACTTCCTCCAAAGCAAACAGATCCGGATAGTTTCGTCATCAAAATTTCACTTGGGAATGGTAAGTCCGTTTCAGGCATGTTAGATCTAGGGGCTGGAATTAACTTGATGCCTTATTCTATTTTCTTGAGATTAGGATTAGGTAATTTGAAGCCCACTAGAATGTCTTTACAACTTGCAGACAGGTCAATTAGGTACCCTAAAGGAATCATTGAAGATATCTTAATTAGGGTTGTAGATTTAATTGTACCGGTTGATTTTGTCGTGCTTGATGTTGGTGAGGTGCAAGAGTCTAGCAATGAGCATACTGTTCTTTTAGGTAGGCCTTTCATGGCAACAACTAACACGTTAATTGATGTAAAAAATGGCAAACTTCAAATGTCTGTGTTAGGTGAAATAATTTCCTTGTTTGTCAGGGAAATATCCCCTCATCCTGTACAAAGTTTATCTGATATTTGTTATTATATTGATACCTTGGTCGAGAAGGTGTTTTTGCAGGATATAGATGATGAAGAGATAGCAGTTAGTCAAGATGAGGAGGACCTAGCTCTCGACTAAAGTGTGGGGGTGATGGAAGTTGTGAAAGGAGAAGAGAAGAATGAGCCATTGAGCAATCCTGTTGAACTTAAGGAGCTTCCTAAGCATCTTTAAGTATGTGTTTCTAGAAGACGAAGAGACAAAGCCGGTGATTATTTTTTCCGAGCTGATTGAGGAGCAAGAAGAAGAATTGGTAGGAGTATTGAAAGAGAACAAGAAAGCTTTTGGTTGGAGCCTTGCAGATATAAAGGGTATTAGTCCATCTATGTGTATGCACAGGACAGTACTTGAAGATGGAGCCAAGCCATTTAGAGACGGCCAAAGGAGATTGAACCACAATCTTATGGAGGTGGTGAAGAAGGAAATCCTAAAACTTTTAGCTGAAGGATTGATCTATCCAGTGGCCGAGAGTGAGTGGGTGAGTCCCGTTCATGTTGTTCCGAAAAAGGGTGGCATAACGGTAACGACTAATGAGAAGGGAGAATTGGTGACAACTAGGTTAACCACGGGTTGGCGGATGTGCATAGATTATAGGAGATTAAATGCTTGATAAGTTAGCTGGACATGAATTTTATTGCTTTCTTGATGGTTTGTCTGGTTATTATCAGGTGGCGATAGCTCTAGAGGATCAATCAAAGACGACCTTCACAAGTCCCTTCGGCACCTATGCTTATAGGAGGATGCTATTCGGCTTGTGCAATGCTCCGGGAACTTTTCAAAGGTGCATGCTTTCAATTTTCTCCGAAATGATTGGTGATTTTATTGAAGTATTTATGGATGATTTCTCTATTTTCGGTAATTCATTTCATGATTGCTTGAAGAAGATTGATATTGTGCTAAAACGGTGTATTGAGTGTAACCTTCCTCTTAGTTGGGAAAAGAGTCATTTTATGGTTACCAATGGCATTGTGTTAGGCCATGTCGTTTCTAGCAAAGGGATAGTCGTTGATAAGGCTAAGATTGATGTTATTGAGACCTTGCCTCCTCCGGTGAATGTTAAAGGGGTGAGGAGTTTTCTTAGGCATGCCGGTTTTTATAGGAGGTTTATTAAGGACTTTTCCAAAATAAGCCAACCTTTATGTAGGTTACTTACTCAAGATGTTCCCTTTGATTTTGATGATGAGTGCAAGCATGCTTTTAACACCTTGAAAAAGAAACTCATTTATGCTCCCATTGTTATATCTCCGGATTGGTCAAAACCATTTGAAATAATGTGTGATGCTAGTGATCTTGCTGTAGGAGCTGTCTTAGGGCAACGTGTGGATAACATGCAACGTGTAATTTACTATGCGAGGTTGACTTTGAATGATGCGCAAGTTAATTACACTACTACAGAAAAAGAAATGTTTGCTGTGATTTTTGCTTTGGATAAATTTAGGTCCTACATCATAGGATCTAAAGTTATTGTACACAGTGATCATGCTTCACTTAGATACTTGCTCACTAAGACTCAAGCTAAGCAGAGATTAATTAGATGGATTTTATTGCTTCAAGAATTTGACTTAGAGATTAAGGATAGAAAAGGAAGCGATAATCCTGTTGATGATCATCTGTCTAGGCTAGAAAACATTAAGGACTCATTGACTGTCTTTAAGAATGATAAGATCCCAGATGAGTTTCCTTATGAGCACGCATTTTCCATATCTTCATTTCCTTGGTATGCCGATATAGTGAATTACTTAGCCGCGGAGAAGCTCCGTGATGATCTAACCTCGCAAGAGAAAGCGATATTTCTTAGATCTTGCAGGTACTATTATTGGGAAGATCTCTACCTATTCCGTCTAGGAAAGGATGAGGTGATCAGGAGATGTGTGCCGGAAGTCGAGCAGCAGAGTGTTTTGTCTCTATGTCACGAAGCAGAGTGTGGGGGACATTTTGGAGGCCGTAAAACCGCTTTCAAAGTCCTCCAACCAGGTTTATACTGGCCATCTTTATTTAAAGATGCGCATTTGTTTTATGCTTCATGTGATAGATGCCAAAGGGTCGGGAATATTAGCCGATGAAATGAGATGCCTTTAGTTAACAATCTCGTAGTTGAGATTTTTGACGTTTTGGGCATAGATTTAATGGGCCCATTCCCTAATTCTAATGGTTTTGAATACATATTGCTTGCTGTAGATTACGTGTCTAAGTGGGTTGAGGCTATCCCCACGAGAATATGTGATGCTAATATTGTCTTAAAGTTTGTGCAGGAGAATATCCTAAACAGGTTTGGATTTCCTAAGGTAATAATTAGTGATGGACTCAAGTATTTTTGTAACAAGTTGTTTGAGAAGCTTATGAGGAAGTATGGCATTAAGCACAAGGTGGCGACTCCTTATCATCCCCAAACATCCGGGCATACGGAGACAAGTAACAAGCAAGTGAAAGGAATTTTGGAGAAAACCGTGAAGCCAACAAGGAAGGATTGGTCATCAAAGTTGGGCGATGCTTTGTGGGCATACCGAACCTCTTTTAAGACTGTCCTTGGTATGAGTCCCTATAGGCTCGTGTATGGAAAAACATGCCACCTTCCAGTCGAAGTTGAGCATAAGGAGATGTGGGTTATTAAGGAGACAAATATGGAGATGATTCGTGCAGGAGAAGAGAGGTTCTTACAAATGTCCGAGTTGGAAGAGCTTAGGGATGAGGGCCTTTGAGAATTCTAGGATCTACAAGGATAGGGTAAAGAAGCTCCATGATCGAAAGATCTTAAGAAAGCATTTGGAGTCTGGGATGAAAGTATTACTTTTCAACTCCCGACTCCGACTATTTCCGGGAAAACTCAAATCTCGTTGGAGTGGCCCTTTTGAGATCACGGAAGTGTTTCCGTATGGAGTAGTAGAGTTCTTAATCCCGAGAACTAATGAGAAGTTTCGGGTTAATGGATAAAGAGTGAAGCAATACCTAGAAGGAGAGGTTTCTAAGAGAGGAATCGAGTCTCTAGTACTTGAGGATGCAAGTAGCTGTTGAAATGATGAGAAGGTGTCGAGCTCATGACATAAAACGAGTGCTATGTGGGAGGCAACCCACAATTTTATCTTGTTGTTTTTGTTTTTGTTCTTGTTCTTGTTTTTTGTGTTTGTTTGGTGTTAGTTAGAGTCTTAATCGTGTTTGTGATTATGTAGGAAGGATCCAAGAAGAAGAAAGTCGAAGAGGAAGGAGAAAAGGTGCATGAAACGGGGCAGAACGCTAAAGCCAGCGACTGCTGAGAACCCAGCGGCCGCTAGCCATTCACGGCTGACGACAACAGAAGAGAGGGGTCAGCGACCGCTGAGAACCTAGCGGCCGCTGGTCCATTCGCGCGGAAGACTACAAAATTTCATAGCTAGCGACCTGGGAAGCTAGCGGCCGCTGGCAACTCTCTTTCCACGCGATTTATTCACTTTCCCTCCCTTTTTCCTTAATTCCAATCTTCTTACTTCTTCTTCTTTTCTCCCCAAACCAAACTCTAGCCTCCCAAATCCTCAAATTCCTCCTTTCACTCTACAAATCTAAACCAAATCCTTCAAATTTCTTCTACCCATCACTTCTCCTTCCTTTTCATCCATAAATTCCTCCATTTCATCCACCACATTCTCAAATCCAAAATTTTTAATTTTGGTAATTTCTCTTCTCTTTTTACTCTCTTCTTACTAATTGTGTTTCTTCTCCATGTCTAGGAACATCCGGCGTCGTGTGGAAGAGCCTGAGGAAGAAGAGGAGCAAAACGAAGTCCCAAGGGAGAATCTCCAACTCACCCGATTTCGTTCATCCCTATTTTCAATTTATGTCAAATTTTCCTACAATTATTTGCTTTACCGTTTAACCATGGGTATCAATTTTATTGGGGTTTTTTGAATAGGGTGCATGTTAGTTCTCAATTGCGCAAATATCTGAAAACATTAGGCCTATTAAAGCTCTCGGATAGTGGTAACTTGGATGGTTGTAGAGAATTGTCCTACGAATTATTTTCTACATTTGAATTTGGTGATGGACATAATTCTTTCCACTGTAGGCTTTTAGGGAATAATGTTACTGTGACTAGAACTATTATGTGCTCTGTTTTTGGATTCTCCTCGTCTAGAGGAGCAGCTACCCGAACCCTAAAAGGGTTTAATCCGGTAGCTGTTTGGTACGACCTCACTGGACTCTATAATTGGAACCCGAGTGGCACCCCTAGTGGATTTATTAGGGATGACGCTCTTTCCCTCTTGCATAAGTTCATTGCATTCAATATATCGGGAAAGACAGAAGCCAATAAGGTCAGTATCAATGAGTGCTTTCTCCTATCTTCCGCTGTTAAAGGGCAGAAGGTATGTATTTCTTCCTTCGTCTGGGCTCAGCTCAAAGGAATTAAATATAGGAAAATGACTCATCCTGCTTTGGCGTATATTGCTTTTCGTCTTGCTCGTCACTTCGATTTTTAGGTACCATACAATTATAGATGGATACAAAGCCTTAACTTGGATGCCACTTTTCTCAAGCATGTCGGCCTACTTGACTCCTCTGAGACTTCCTTCGTTCCCTATGAACGAAGAGAATGTGTAAGACGCTTCTGTGAGCGTGAGGCAGCTCTTGGGCGAGCTGGAGGTGCCGATCCATCTACCGAGACCCCTCCCGAGACTGATGACCTTCCCACCGGTGTTGATGCCTAGATGGAGGAGCGTGCTTATGAGGGAGAGCAACAAGGAAGATATCTTGGAGGATATCAAGGCACCTATGACCAAGGCGGTTTTGCCAGTGGCTCCGGGAGTGGTTTCGGTGGTGATTACTTCACCCAGAATGATTTCAGATCCTTTCAAACTGACTTGTTTGGAAGGCTAGACACTCAGACGTCAGTTCTTCGCTCCATGGATTCTCGTCTCGAGTCTCTAGATACACGTGTCTCCTCTCTGGAGATACAGTGGGCTAGCTGGACCAGAATCCACCCTCATCCTCCACCTTCATTCGATTATCAGGATCGTCAAGATCCTCCGGGATTTTAGTTCTTTCTTTTGACTTCTTTTCCTTTTATGTTTACTTTTATTTTTCTTTATTTGTTCTATTTTATGTTTGGTGTTATGTCTTTGGTTGCAGGTACAATTTTAGGAGCATTTCGTTCCTGGGCTTGTTGTCGACTTTTCGTATCGTCAGGGAAGTTTCCGTATTCCTTCTATTTAATTTCTTACTAAGAGGACGTAGTGGAACTTAAGTGTGGGGGGGTTTGTTTATTTTCTTGCATGTGTTGCATATTTTTATTGTTTTTAGTTCTTGATGTTTGTGTTTGTTTATTATTTCCCCAACTTGATCATTTCATGTTTACTTGCTTATTCAATACCCTTGTGTTGATGTATATTGATTGTTGATATGTGAGCCCTGTATGTGTACGATTGGTGGTAGACTTAGCTAGTTTCGGTTCTTGATTGGGCTAGGTTGTGTGATTGAGATGATATGTGGGGCATGTTGCTTTGCTAGTTGGTATGTATAGTGATCATGATTCGGATTATGAGTGATTACTCCCAAAGTCTATATGTTTGGTTCCCTTGAATTATAAAAAAAAACAATGAATAAAGAGTTTAACTCTTTCAAAAATAAAATACGAATAATAAACGCTAGAAGGGCGTAAATGAGTGAGACAAGTCGAGTCCGTGGGGTCTACTCCACTTATCATAGATAATGAGTATGGAAAACCACATCGGGGCACTCAATGTGATCCATTGATGTTTAGACCCGATGATCACACCCGTATGCGGACTTGCTTGTTTTACTTTAAAATTTAGGGGAACAGGATGTGTGGATGATGGGAGATGTGAGATGTGTGTATATCGTGATCATGTACATATTGATGAGCTTAGTAACAGGAAACATTACATCTTGATTAAGTGACCGAATACGGTTGAGAATTGAATCTAATCTAAGTTTTGGTATGAAGGTATGAATGGTGGTTAGGCTAGCATGTTGATTATTAGTATATGTTCATGCTTGGTTGTTGGATTTTTCTTGAGGAAAAGCAAATGATTAAGTGTGGGGGAGTTGTTTAGTAGGTTTTTGTTATATTTTAGTGTGTTGTTTTTTCGTGTTTTATATGTTTGTCTTTTATTTCGTGTCGTTTTATTGTTCGTTTTATGCCAGTTTGTTTGTTTTTTGATTTGGATGTAGGAGGTGGAAAGAAGACGAAGATGGAGCTAGAATCGTGTTTTATTCATTCCGTTGACGAAACCAAGTGGATCAGAAAGGATCGAGAAAAGCACGAGGAGAAAAGCTAAGACGACGAGCTTTAAGCTAGGACCAGCGCCTGCTGGGGTGCCTTTGCAGAAGAACTTCATAAAGTAGGACCCAGCGACCGTTGGGAACCCAGTGGCCACTGGCCCTGCAGGCAAATCACGGCAGAAGCACAAAGCCAGCGACCGCTGGCTTCCTAGCAGGCGCTAGCTGGCAGTTCCAGCATTAGTTTTTATCTCGTTTTGGCGTCATTTTGGAGTGGTGAACGTTGAGATTAAGACAAGAACAGTTAGAAAACATTTTACTTACTTGCTTTTAGTAGATAGGATTGGATATTTCAAGAGATTGAAGGATTTTCTTACTTTGGTTTGTGGATTCATAGTAATTTAATCTTAATGGAGATTTCTATGGTTTCATTTTCATCTATGGTTGGCTAAATACATCTCTAGGGTTAGATTATTTTATTTTATGGTTTAATGCTTTGATTAGATCTTGGATGGTTGTTTGATTGGTGCTATATTAGTTTTGTGTGCTTGATCATCATATGAACTCTTAGTTATGAAATGGATTGTAATGAATTGTTTTATGTCTCAATTGTAATCAAACAACCAAACCTATTAATCGGATTCGTAAAATAGGTAATTGTGTTTTAAATTGGTATTCATCTTAAGTGTGATCTATACATGTAAGTGATAGGCACAGCTTAGCTTTAAGAACACATAAGTGATTAGCTAATCAACTTAGAAAAATCTAATTAGAAGCATGATTTGATCAAAGAAGCATTGAACCTAGATTTAAAATAATTGTCACCTTAGACCTTCACTATCTTGTTATCTCGTTTACATTTTCATTAATTTAGTTATAATTCTTACCTCAAACTGATTTAGAGTGTTCTGGATTTATTTATTTGATTATAGTACTTTAATCACTGCCCTACATAATCTTCCACGAGATTCGACATTCGGGCCGGCTCTTTGTGTATTACAACTTATTAGTATACGATTTTTAGTCGAACACATTTACATAATTATTACAATGCATTAAAATTGATATGCATTTTTTTGTATAAAAATAATTATGATCAATGCCATCATCAGTAATCATTTATCGTAATTTTTAACTTTTAATATAACTTTAATCTTAAAAAATTTATCTTCGTAAACTTAAAAGTCAACAGACGTTTTTAAAAAAAAATATTTATATTGCAATTTGCAATACATTACATTTACAAATGCATTAGAATACAACATGAAATGCATTAAATTTTGTGTTGCTTTATTTTATTTGGGTGGTTTATTTAATTCTATTATTTGCGCCACGTTTCCATATAAAATGAATCTATTTATTTTGTTTTGGCAACTTTACCTTTAATTAGTAAAAGAAAAGTAAAAATGATTTTTTTGGCAACGTTTCCATATCCCTTGATTTGGGATTGATCAAGGGTCTAAAATCATTCTTAGAACATTTAAAAGAGCATTCTCATTAGAACAATCCCCTTCAAAAGATTCTATACATATATATGTTCCGATTCCTACAAACATAAATTAAGAAACGAAGGAATTAAAATTTCCATTATAATATGGCCAAGAAAAAGTTAAAAGTGTTGAAAGAATAAAATATTAGTAACGGGATGGTCCCCAAATGGTATATTGCATGGTAGATAGACGTGACGTCATAGATAGATACGGTTCCTTATTCCAAACCATTATGAATAAATAATTTACATATAAATATCTTCTGGTGATCGTCATTCGTCATAAGACGATAAAAAGGAAGAAATGCAATTGGTTGATTAGAAAAAAATATATCATGTGCTAAACAGTCATGATATACATGGTGCGAATTTAAAATACATACAAAATATGAAGTAGTGGTTCGTAATGATATAAAAAATATTAGTACGCATAATTATGTGATTGTGTTCTCATTTATATAGATGTACTATTCTAGCTTATCATGTTACTTTTGTTATGTTATAGATAATCTCTCAGCATATGCTTTTGTCACGCCCGCTTTCTACAAATTTTAGTAAAGTCGGGGACATGACCAATGAAAAGAATAATTGACAAGAGAAAGACGATAAATATTCCCTTCATAACATAAAGTAAGGACATATCCCGTAAATCGGGAAGTCAGAGTCATACGCTCGTTACATTACATAACAGAATTTAGAGTTTAGTTTCGGATCTATTACATAAAAGTCTAGCAGCGGAAAATGCAGGATCGCGTAATAAAATTCTACGTGTATGAAGACACGTAGAACCCCCAAGAGTCAGCTACTAAGGAGTTCAACGAAAAGCACGATCTAGCATCCACGTCTTCTTCATTCTTAACCTGCACGTTAATAAATATATGCAGGGCTGAGTACAAATTGTACTCAGTAGACACGTGCCGAAATCACACACGTACATATATAACTGTCAAGCCATTTGAGTGAATCATAGGGATTTTGTCTCTAAAGCGCCTATGTTCACAAAATCATTTCTTGAGAAAGTTCTAGTTTGACTGCAGTCCTAGTTCTTTGTATTTAACCATATCTGAAGTTTCTATGTGCCGGGGAAGTGGCCACTTCCCACAGACACTTGACCGGTCAACCTTTCGCTGACTCACAGTCCGTTGTGTACACTAGTTCGAGTGGAGACGCTAACCCACTGGAACCCGAATTCGATTATAATATAACAGATAGGCATCATACATAAATCGAAAACATTTATGGCAAGACAGTGCTTTGAAAATATCTCATTTCATTTGAAAGCATACACACATATATTTTTGTAGAGTAAGAAAAGCCTACTTGAATGGTCTCGATTGGTGTTTGCCTTGTTCTCGTGATGCGGATCCGACCTCTCGTCGAAACCTTTAATATGAATCTCGAGTGAGATATAATCTTCTAGTGCTTTTAATATATTCTTAGTATAAGGAATATGTTCCTTTTATGGCTTGGGAATTATTCTCAAATCTCTACTCAACTATGACACGAGTCTAGAAATTGAAATTCTAGAGGGGTCGTTAATGATTTCCAATTCACTATATAAATCGGGAATTTACTATACCCAATGAATAATTATCGGGTGATTTAACTAGAGACATTTCTAATTTAATATCTCGATCCTTAGGTCGAGATAAGAAATTTCTACTTGAGCTAATTAAATCTAATTAACGAAATATAAGCATGATTTTAAATCATTTCTTATATGACTAAATTCTAATTTATCAATTAAATTCTAATTTAGAAATTTAATTGTTAATTAATAAATTAAATCTCCTAATTTAGCTTTAAGATTATATTCTTGGGCTTAGCCCAATTGTTTTAAGTCTTGATCCCAGTGCTATATCTTAGCCCAATTAATTTAATTAACTGAGCCAATTCTTATTAATAGGTCAAGCCCATTAAAAAAAATGTCATTGGCCCATCATTTTGTTATTTTTCGGCCCAATCATCTATTTACTCGGCCCAACTTATATATTATTTCCGGCCCAACAATTATATTGTTTCCGGCCCAACAATTATATTGTCTAGTCCAACTCTTATACCCGGCCCGGCCCATGACCTGGGTCCAATTTCTAGATTCTTCAATTTCCCCAACCTAACTAATTCAATTTAAACCCAATTTTTCCTAATTCCCAGCCATTCCATTCCCTTCTCTCCTCTGTTCTCTCTCGCTCACCCTTCTCCCATCTCCGCCTTTCTCGGTTCTCTATCGTTCCTTCTCTCGCTCCGTTTCTCTCGCTCGCTCTTCTCCGCGCCACCATCGCCGTCGCTCTTCGCTCTGTATCAGGGCGCCCTTCGATCTCCATGGCAGTCACGGAGGAGCCATAGTTAGGCTGTCGCAGAGCAGTCGCGATACAGCCCTCGCTAGTGCTGCTTTGCTTGCTCGGGGACTCTCTACCTCGATTTCTTCCTCAGCCTGCTTCATAGCCTCGCAGCCGTGCATTCGAGTGCTCGGCGCTCATCATCTTCAACGGAGTTTGTGAAACTAGAAAAACAGAGCAGCCGCGGCGCTTCTCTGCTCGACTGAGACTCCTCTCGGTTCTCTCTCACTCTCGGCCTTCTCCTCTCTCTCGGCGCCGTTGACGGCTCGCCGCCCTTGCTCCTTTTCCTCTCCATCATTCTGCAGGAGGTAGCCCGGAAGTAGTCGTCACTGGGAGACATAGAACAGCCGCGAAGCAGCCATTTCTGGCGCTGCGTCGCTCGTCCGAGGCTTCCCTCCAGTGACTGCTTCCTCGACAAGATCGAGCAGAGGCCTTTCCTGCCTCCCGGAGCTGTTCACCGCTGCTGTGCCTCGTTACCGAGTCTTGCTTTCGTTTTCTCTTAAATTTCATGAATTAATCGAGTCTTATGAATGTTCAAATTTTACAGATTGGTTTCGGTTGGTTCGAGGTAATTTGAGGTCGTTCAGAATCTGTTCGGGGCTGTTCGGAGTTCGTCCGAGGTGGTTCAAGGTTGTTCGGGGTGGCTCGGGGTGGTTTCGAGGCCGTCCGAAGCTGTTCGGAGTGTTTCGGGGTCTGCCGGAGCCGTTCGGGGCCTGCTCGAGGCCCTCCGAAGCTGTTCGGAGTGTTTCGGGGTCTGCCGGAGCCGTTCGGGGCCTGCTCGAGGCCATCCGAAGCCGTTCGAGGTACGTCCGAGGCTGCTTGGAGCTGCTCGAAACTGGTTGAGTGGTATGTGAAGCTCTGTCCTGCCGGACAGCAGCTAGTCGTCGTCTCGAGCTCGTTCTGTTCCCTCGGGAATCCATACTTCCCCAGATAAGTCTCTTTTGTTTGAGTTGCATATGTTCTATTAATTGGGTGTTGTATGTAGTTTACAAGTAGTCTTAGTTTCGCATAAAGCATTGAACTAAATCCTAGTAGTATGTTTTTCTTAAGTCCATGCCATGCTTATCACAGTTCGAGTTCGCAGCACCTAAGTTCAGAGCTTAAGCATTCTAAGTTCAAAATCAGTTCTTAAGTTAAAAGTCTAAGCATGCTAAGTTCAATCTAAAATCTGTGTTGCACGTGAATATATATTCCTAAATTTAGCTTTAAGAGGCATGATCATAAGATGCTAGAGCTTTAAGTCCTTACCTCAAAGCTGTCTTTAACTCTCTTCTCCCGATTCTTCTTGTTCCAATTTTGGCAGCGTTTTAGTGTGAATGATATTTGGGTGTGGTTTAAGTTACAATCTTTCCCCTTTATATAGAGGATTGAATCCCTATTCTTTACTAATCTTATGCATTTGCTTATTCTTTTTTTTGGGTTTGCAGGCATGGGCGATTGGTGGAACTTGAAGCGTCACTGTGCAGCTAGGATTAGTAGGGAGCAGACTGCTTGTTGTTACACGCTAATGCTTCTCTGATTATGGAGTTTCCTTCACAGAATCTGAACAGTTGCACGCTTATTTCTATGACATTCTGAACCATTTTTGTGTCTTATGTATATATATCATATGTATTACGTATCTTTATATATATAGTACATCTTTATCTTCTTTTATGTATAACTGCATATTACACTAATTATTACTAATTATACCTCTCATTTTAAACAAATAATTATCTGATAAATCATACTTCTCTTTTTAACAAATAAGTATTTGTACTAATTTAATACTAATAATGGCACTAATCATATTAGGCATTAATCACCCTCAATGGACATCCTCGTAAATGAAATCAGATTAAGTGATGACATTAACTATTTAATTACTACAAGTGTTTGTTATTCTCAAACTATTTTCAAAAATTGGTCTCGTAAATTTAATCCAAGTACGAGAAATTTGAGAAATTTTAGAAATTTTAGAGCTTAAGAAAATTTATTTAGGATTAAAAGACGGGATATTACAGCTTTTGTTTGACTGAGCTTATAAACACGTTAAAATAACTTATAAGTTGTTTAAGAGTTTGTACGCTTTTTGAAAGTGTTTGACAAATTAAGTTAATTGAGAGTTTATAAGTTGTAAAAATAAGCTTTTAAAACTTATAAGTTTTTGAAAAAATAAGTACTTTCATCCGAAGTTATTTCTCCATGAACTTGTAAGCTGCAAAATAATAACATAATAACCTTATAATATTTTGTTATTACCAATTTTTCCCTAACAAAATTATATATAAAGAGCTTAAAATACCACACTTTATCATCTTAAAGAGCTTATAAATTGTCAATGTATGACATTTTATGAGCTATTGAAAGAGCTTATAATTAAGTTCCAAGAGCTAATAAGCTCTATAAAATAAACTTACCAAACACCCTCTTGAGTTATGATATGTCATGTGTTTGTCGAACAAAATTAAAATATAATTGAAATGGTTTATTGAACTTATAGTAACTCAACGTGTGCAATGCAATATATATAACTAGTGTGTAACCTGTCGAAAATCGACGAAAAATTAATTTATATTATAATTTATAAATATAAAATTTTTAAATAATATATTTTACGACAAAAAAATTTAAATATTAAAAATGTTATTATCTCTTTAAAAATTTGAGTTTTATAATAAAATTTTAGTTATTAAAAAGGCTATAATATATTTAAAGGCTTAGATTCTATAATAGTTATTTTATTATAATAAACTCAAATAATAATCATAAATATAAAAATAAAAATTTAATCACTTGTATTTATGAATTATTAGCTATAAAAGTAAAAGATATCGTTAATAAGGGGTGATTGAGGAAACCTAAATACACAATGACTATATTTTTCTATAACATTTTAAGTTGTTAAAATTTGAAATTGGTATATTAAAACGATTGTTTTAACCTTTTTCTATTTAAAAGTGATATAAAATAACAAATTATTATAAATATTATTTACAATAAATTATCTTACATAGAATGTATTGATAAAAAATTACGTTACCTTATGATTTATTACATAATTGTAAATTTTTGCAACTTAAAAATTATATCGTTGCAAAATATATGTGTTATGTGAAGACTCATCACATGTAAAATTTATTGGTATATAATCAATCTATGTCAAATCAAATAATGATTTTTTTTTTCAGATAAAATATTTATGTGGATCAAAAGTAGGAATGACAGTCGGATATGATACGCACGGGTAGTAGCTATCCATATCCGTACCCGTACCCACAAGAGTATAAATGACAACTTACATGCGATTATCTAACAGTAATAGATGTGAGTTATAGACAGATTTGATATCCACACATAGTTTCATGGGTAGGAGTGAGCATTCAGTAAGCAAAAAACCAAACCAAACAAAATTATAATTTTGAAAAAAATAACCAAACCAAACCAAAAAACTAAATTAACCAAGCCAAAATAACCAAATTTATTTCGGTTTGGTTCGGTTTACCCAAACATTTTATTTAGTAACTAATTTTGTTCAATTTTAAAAATAATTAATTATTAAAATCTAATCATGTATATTTAATAATTTTTATGTACTAAAAATTAAGTTTTTTTAAAAAGTTTAAAATTAAAATTTATAATAAAAATCGTAAATATAACTTCAAAATTTTTCAAGTGTCCAAGAATAACAATTATTACATAATTTATTGCATATTATAATTCTATTTGTTGTAAATCTAAGAAAATATTGAAGTATTGTATTTAATTTTTGAAATAATATTTAATATTTTGAAATATAATATAAGATATAATTAAAAAGAAAATAAAAATATAGATAAAATAAATTTATTTAATAAATATTAAAATATAAATAAATAAATCGGATTTTCGAGTTTTTCGGTTTAGTTTTGTATGAATCTGAACCAAACCAAATTAAAATTCGAATCAAAAAATAAAACCATAAAACCAAAATAACCAAACAAAATATAATATTTCGGTTTGGTTCAGTTTGATTTTTATAATTTTGTTAATTTTGCTCACCCCTATTCATGGATATATTTAATATCATTTGTATTTGTATATGGATAGTTATTATTCTTACTCACAAAAATTATTCGCGATATATCTATGAAAATCCGTCAAAATGCCCGTTAAATACTCACCTACCAACCTAATATTAATCATGTTTTTATATTTTTCTAAAAAGTATATGTAAAGTATATCCTAAAATTATATATAATATCTCTTAAATATTACTCATCCGTCCCATCGAGTTTGTTACGTTTTCTTTTTTTATTTGTCCCACTCAATTTGTTTCATTTCCTTTTTAAAACAACTTTATTACACACAAGTTTAAATAATATATATTTCTATCACCATTAGCTCATACTACTTTTAAACTCTTCTTAAATCCTGTACCCAAAAGCAAATGTAACAAACTGGGCGGGACGAAGGGAGTAATATTATATGTTTCACACATAATTAATATCCACAAGCGTGTAACCCGTCGAAAATCGACCGAAAATTATTTTACATTATAATTTATAAATATAAAATTTTAAATACATATTTTTAAATAATATATTTTACGACGAAAAATTTAAATATTAAAACTGTTATCTATTTAAAAATTTGAGTTTTATAATAAAATTTTAGTTATTAAAAATGCTATAATATATTTAAAGACTTAGGTTCTGTAATAGTTATTTTATTATAGTAAACTCAAATAATAATCATAAATATAAAAATAAGAATCTAATCACTTGAGGAAAACCTAAATATATAATGACTATATTTTTCTATAACATTTTAACTGGTTAAAATTTGAATTTGGTATATACTAGATTGTTATCTGTCGAAATTCGACAGGATTAATATTTTATAAAATTTATAAAAGTATTTGACATGATTTCGTTTATTACTATTTGTTGTCATAGATATACGAACTACTTATTTGTATACTAAATATGTATAGTAAAAATTGTTAATTATGTTGATTTGTTTATAATAAACTTGCAATCGTTTTAAAATTAATGAAAAAATAAATTTACAACTTGATATATATATTAAGTATTAAATCCTAGTAAACTTGTCTATTAGTAGACTCGTACTAACAACTTAATATATTATTTGAATGTAATTTATATACTCATATTCGTTTTAAAGTAAAGTAAAAAATATTTCTAATACTCATTATTATTAGAGGTGTTCAAAAGAATCGTAATCGGCAGGTTCTGGGAACCGAATCGTTAAAGATTATTAAAATTATGAATCGCAACTGTATATGAAGCGGTTCGGTTTCGGTTTCAAATATTCAGAATCGTGAACCAATTGATTTTTGTCTTACGCACATAAAATAATGTCTTACATTTAAATTTAATACAAAAAAGTCTAATATTATATGTTTTGACAACCAATCGTTTAAATCAAATTATAATTTATAAAATATTGATCAATTTGACCAATCTTATCGTAAATTATCATACATAAATTAAAGAACCATTAAAATAAGATCAAATTGACTAAAATCGATAAGAAAAACCCAACGATTATATATTATAAAATATAAAATATTTAGATATATTAACGTAATTTAATTAACTCAATATCTCAATCTCTATTTAAGCTCAATTATACACACCTTTTTTCTTTTTATAAAATTTTCATATTAATAAAGTTTACTTACTTTTTAATGTGTGATAGACTAATTTGTTAGTTTAGTGATATCTAGATTACACTATTGATTTAATAGCTACATAATATATATTAAACCAATATGCTATGAAATAAAAAGTTATGGAAAAGTTTTTACGTACAGTTTGACAACTAATTGTTGTAAATAAAATTATAATATAATATTTATAGGAAAGTTTCAATTACTCAACTATTTATTTGATAATCTAATAATTTAGTATAATAAAATTTTCAATAAAAATAAAAATTTATGTTAGTTTTTTTTAAAGTCTAGCTTAATAAATTTAATATTAGTCAAAATTTTAATAAATATTAAAATTCATAAAATAAAATTGAAATTTAAGATTAATAAAAATGATTGATTATGGTGATGTGACCATAAATTAAGAAGATGAGTTTCAAATATATTTGTACATATATATAGACGTGAGATAGAATTTTTTAGTATATTTCAATAAACATTAAAATTAATTAAAAAATTCCAAACGGAAAAGACCATTTAATCTGAATAAAAAAGAAAAAAAATGAATAGTCAATTAATTAGTTAGTCCATCAATCTTCATAATTAATTATATATATTATCCAATTTTTAAGAGTAAACGATGATGATAGATGAATGCTATATATTTTCGTATCATAAATGAACAAAACTTATTGTAGGGGCCTACTATCATATCTATATTATATATTATAATTAGAAAATTATTTTTTAATCTATATAATATATACATTCAATTATATATATTGCAATTTTGACTGAATAATTAATTAAATATGACTATAATCATAACTAATTAATTATATAAATATTAATTATACACTTACCTAAAGCAATTCTTTCCAAATTATTGAATTATATATTATCGTATATAAAATATTAATATAAATATGAAATTAAGAATGATTGTAGTGATGTCACATAACCTTAAATTAAGGAGAGAGTTTCAATAGTGTAATCCTTTAATATATTATATGGATTATGATCGTATGGTACATGAAGATTCATAAACAGTAATATAATACTATAAGATGCTGTTTATTTATGGTGATAAACATCATAAACTAGATTAATAAAGAGATAAGATATTTAAAAGATAAGATTATTAAATTAGTTTAAAATTAAAAAATTATTCATTATTTATATAGTAAAACAAGTATTATATTAACTTGAATTATTTAATATTAAATTATTTTTATTAGCCAATTATAACTCTCATATAAAGTAAACATTGCCTTAAATAAATTTTTCAAAATCTCCATGCTCTAATCAAGATTGGATTTATTTATAATATGGGACAAAATCAAGATTATATATATATCCGTATATAATTATATGAATGAAATGAACATTGTGTTATAAAAATATTGTGGTCAATTTATTAATTTTATGCGTTAATATGAATAATACTAACAAACAAACAAAAAATACATTTACTAATGCGCATTAGTGTTTTTTTCTCTCAAAATATTACAAAAAAAAATCACAATGAAAATGACTACAAGTCTATAAGTGTGCCACTAGAGGTGGTACGCTACGGTTAAAATTGTAATGGAATAGCTATATTCGCAATTTTATTATTTCACAATCATTATTGAATCGTGATTGCTATATTTCACAGTTCGAAATTGTTAAAAATATTTCTAATTTCAAAACTATCAAATTCTTTTTTAACCATCTTAATTACAAATGTTTTTTTTAATAAATTTACAAGTAAAAATATAATTTTATAAATTATAAACAATAACCATATAATATAACTCACGATTCGAAAATATTGATTTACAATTTCCAACTTTTGAAACTAAAACTGAACTACACCTTACATAATTACGAGAATAATATAATTTTCTGAACCGTCCATTCCAATAGATTAGGATTTATTTAAACGATTATGGATCTTATGTACGTCAAATTCCTACCACAAACGAAATGTCAACTTACCAAGTTTGTGTTATTTTGGATAAAAGATAACATTTTCCAAACATTAAATATATATTTATTTTGGTTAATTTATCATTTTACTTATTCTGACTCGGACTGTTTTCTTTCCAGAGACATCTGAAATTATAGTCCTATTCTTTATAATTGTTCAGCACTAACAAATTTCTAAAAGAAGCTCATGAAAAATGGTCAAACAATCTCTTTAGATTAATTAATGTGTTATATCAAGAACTCGATATGTCATTTATAATTCAAAAACATAAAATAAATTAGTTTTCAACTATAGAGTCAAACATAAGTATATAATATTAAGGACACATTATATAATAACCTGAATTAATTAGTATATAAATTCGGTGCACACCTAACGATCAATTTTAAACAGTTGCTATATGTCCTTTTCATTTGACCTAATTAACACTAAATTTTCGTTCAATAAATTTAATTGACCACATACGAAAAATAAAGTAACTTTGTATATATAAAAAGAAATTTTTACATTTTTAATTCAGGGTCTATTTATTAAGATATAGCTTAAATTTTATTTTACAGAATTGTTATTTTCTTTTATAAGAATTTTCTTTTATTTTATAGTACAAACAACATGTAATAGAGAGGGTCGTTTATAATTGTTTCGTTGTGCTTGTGTTGTGATAACTTTCAGCCACATTGATATTTCAATGTATTTATAGACATTTGGGTTTGAGATGTGAATCATTCAAGGCATATTAGCATGACATACTAGTATTGGATTCATGATTTGAAAACACTCAATCTATGGAAAATAAATGGGGCGATTGGAATGAAATCAAATGTAAATCTAATTTTATCAAATGTAAATCTAATTTTTGATTCAGTCGTGAGATCCAGAGGGTCCGTAACCATTTAACAACATTCATTTTCATTATTTATTACTCCTTCTGTTCTACTAAAAGTGGTCGTATTTAATCAACATTACCATTTTTAGTGGAGGGGAGTTAGTAGTTAATTAAATGGTATGAGATTAGTATTATTATTAACTATATAGCACGTGAATACATGAAAGAGTACAGCTGGAATTTCACTCATAACACAGTGTGGTGGGCTCGTACTTAAATAATTAAACTTGTTTAGTTACAACTTAGCTTTCACAATAATTGCAATTTTCACATCTTATTAATCATAATTACTACTCCACTTTATTGTATTCTTCTTCTTCCGTTTCCCGATAAAGCATCCCTTTGTTGTACAGACGCTTTAATATTCCCTTTAATATTTGAGAAAAAATTAAAACTATTAAAATTGATGTATAGAAAATAACTAAAATCTAAAAATACATGGTAAAAATAATCATTTTTTAAAAAGTTAATATATTCTATGTCTTTTCACTTTTCTCTCTTTTCAGGAACTGTTGGCTCCCTCTTTCTTCTCTATCACCCTTGGTCACTCTCTCTTTCCATATATCAATTGGCGTGAAAATTACGAACGGTGATTATATATTATAGCAATATATCATCTTATAAATTGATTTAGGCAACAAGTGAACATTTACCATTGTCTTGGTTAACGAGCGGTGGTTGTTAATCCTTACGTTTTAGCCAGCGGTCTTAGTATGTTGAGAACATAATTTTCATTCCTAAATATATAACAACCGCTGGCTAAACCATAGAAAAAAACATGAATTCACCGGCGGTGGATGCTTTTAGCTAGGATTTAGCATGTTATATATTTAATATTGGAATATTATGTTATCAACACAACCGCTGGCTAAACTCTAGCAAAAATCATCCACCGCTGGTGAATTCTCACCGGCGGTGGATGCATTCTGTTAGGGTTTAGCCAACGGTTGTAGCTTTTTTGTGTTCATTTATATTTTTAATCTCAATAAGTTATCTCGTGTCTAATTACATATTTAAATTTTGAAGGTATGTGAGCGTACGTGATATCGTCGGTCCGATTTAGTAAATCAGGTATCACATGTGAATTATGTATTAATAATGAAAACATAATTTCGTATATAACAATCAATAATTAATAAATTCAAAGCAATGTATAGAATATTCTCAACTTTTTTAAAAAGTGAGTATTTTTCACATATGTTTAAA
Organism: Leonotis leonurus; assembly: GCA_026898415.1. Lineage (NCBI taxonomy): Eukaryota > Viridiplantae > Streptophyta > Magnoliopsida > Lamiales > Lamiaceae > Leonotis > Leonotis leonurus. The sequence continues at coordinate 45,453 of JAPKLX010000136.1, read as the reverse complement.
GAATTGAGTGTTTTTTACATAACATATTGGTCCTTTAACTAAGCATTAAATAACATATTTAATGTGCAATTCCAGTATGAAATGTTTTTGTATAAAAAAATATTAAATACTCTCTCCGTCCCACTAAGCTTGACACTATTTTCTTATTGAGATGTCCATTAAGTTTGTCACCTTTCAAAAATAGTAAAAGTTATATTTTTAAGAAGGTGTGGACCCTACCACCTTTATTACTCTTACACTATTTTATACACTCTCCTTAATAACTGTGTTGGAAAAAAATGTGTCAAGCTTAGTGGGATAGAGGAAGTATTAAATTACATAGACGCGTCACAGAAAACTCAAACCCAACCCAAGACTTATTGTTTTGGACATTAACATTACTATCACTAAGTTAACACACACGCATACTCCAATATAAAATGTTACTACGTTTTATATATTAGTAATTTTTTATATGTTTATATATTAGTAATTTTTTATATGCGTTTCAACATTAGTATGATAAAATAGAAATTCCAAATAACTATATAAAATAAAATAAAAAATTAACATTTCATGTCTACCTAGTAACGTATTTTATATTGGAAATTTACAGCATTTCAAACAATTTTATTCATTACCCAACACCTTCAGTATATATATAATTCAGTTTAAACATTGAAAATTCTCCAACAGATTATTTTATTGAATGTTGATTTTATATATGTTTAATTTTAATTAACTGTTGAAAAGATCCTAATAAAGTATTTTGATTTAAATCTCACAATTTCTTTGAATGATTTAAATCTGTTTATATTTAGGAAGCTCATATATATTTTAGGTACATTGACATATATATTTTAGGCACATTCACGTTTATATTGTTAATTTAATTCTTAACAGTGGCGGATGCAGAAAAAAAATCAGAGGTTGAGTTTGAATATATCAAGTTGAAAAATAATCTTTTTTATAACTCAAATTGATGGTAGAGGCTTTAAGGGTTGAGTTCTGATATATCAATTTGAAAAATAATTTTTTTTTATAACTCAAATTGATGGTAGATGTTTCTGCATAATTATTTATAAGAAAACCGATAATTTTACGATTTTATAGCCATAAAAAGTTTATAATTTTTATCGTAGTGGCTAAAGCCCCTTCTTAAGCTTTAGTGGATCCACCACTGGTTCTTTGTCTAGACTGAATACAAGACTGAATATTAAAAATTGATATTTTAGACTGAAGACAAGACTTATGAAACATATCTACACTTAAGAAGGATAAAAACTGAACAAGTTGGATTGATAGACTTTCTAAATTGATGGATAGTTACACACTGATGAATATCAGACAAGACAGACAACCAGATGTATATGAAAGGAATTTATCAAAGCGTGATTCAAGGTGTAATTTATGGAGCATAACAAGAAAAGATTCAAAAACGTCCTTACCATCCTGATGGAGATTTGCTTCAACGACTCTCAAATTTGAAGAGAGTATGAATACTCCACTTCAACATGCGAGAGATATAGCATCAAGAAGATCAACACACGATTATTGAAACCACAAGATACAAAAATACACAAGTTAGGACTTCAATATTCATGCACTTATAGTTTAGAATAATATTTTTAGTGATTTGAAAGATGCATATTGTAATCACAAGTACTCACACACAAAGTTTAATTTATTGAAAATCTTCGAATCAAATCGAGATTGTGGACATACATGATTTATATTTGAATAACATAATGATTTAGTGTCATTTTTTTTTTTATCTCTGACATGCTTTCTATTATTCTTATTAGTTTTGCACAAAAACTTTTCAACTCAAGAATGTTGTCCTTCACCCAAAACTTTCACATTTAAACTCTAAACTAACTCTCATAGTTCAGTGATCATTTTATTGCTTGAAAACACTCATTTTTAAGAGAGAAATTTTAAATTGAGGTATCGCCATGCACCATAACACTCTTACCGGGATCAATAAGTGGTATCAGAACAGTGGTTCTAAAGACCACGGTGTTTGCAACAATAGTGTTTAAATTTTTTTTCAACACATCTTTAAAAACTTATGCATACATGTTCTACTTGTCTTATTTTATTTTGCATGATGGAAAGAGTTGTGCACAATGAAAATTGTGCTTTCAGAAAAACAAAATTTACAATTTTCCTAAAGTATAATCACTATATGATGTGGGCTGTTATCACATCAGACCCAATTATGATATATGAATCATGGTTGGTGGAAACACAAATACCACTTAGTAGATGTCAGACCGAGTGGATAAGTAAAGAAGAAGCAAAATTGTTTCACTTGGAAGAAGAAGCGAGATTCAGAGAGCGCCAACGGAGAAGAGGGAGTTGGTGATGCTACAGAGGACTTGAAAAAGGCCAAGATGATGAACGTGATCAGTTCCAAGATAGGTGAAGCATGTATTATGGACTCGTGTTGCACATTTCAAATATCGCACATGAATGAGTGGTAAACTAATTTCCAACTCGGTGATCTTAGATCAGTCACCCATGACAATGACCAAGCTTGCAAGGTTAAACACACGCAAGGTGACCTTCAAATCAAATGTTGGATCAGTTAAGAACATGATTGATGTGAGGTATGTTCCAGGCCTCAAAAGAAACTTCATATCTCTTGGCATGCTAGAGGGTAAGGGATAACGTTTTGTTTCTAAAAATTGTTCTCCCAATTATGAATGTTTTAGGAGTTATACTCACTGGTGTAAGGAAGAGAAGTCTCTATTATTTGAATACTGATGTTATAGTGGGAGATTTATGAAAATGTAATTGAAGACGGAAACAAGATTTGGCACTTGAGGATAGGTCATCACAGTGAGCATGAGATAAATTAATTGAGGAAGCAAGGGATCATTAAGTCTAGGGGAGTGCTAAAGGTCAATGATTGTGAAGAATGTATCACTGGCAAGAGGAAGAAGTTGTCATTCCCAAACAGTAAGTACAAGTTAACTTCTCCTCTTGACTATGTACATTGTAATTTGTGGGGACCCTCAAGGGTGGAGACTATTTCTGAGGGGAAATATTTTATGTCCATCATTGATGATTTTTCAAGAAAATTATGGTTAATTGTCATGAAGTCCAAGTCTGACGCATTTTAAAAATTTGTTGATTGGTACGATGAGATAACCAACGAGAAAGGTGTGAAGTAGAAATGTTTGAGGACTAACAATGAGCTTGAGTTCATGTCAGAGGAGTTCCAAAAATTTTGTGTTGAAAATTGAATCAAGAGGCCTAAAATTGTGCCAGGAAACCCACGACAAAATGGCGTGTTGGAGAGGATTAACATAACGATCCTTGAATGAATAAAGTGCATGAGGATTGACAGTGGGCATCCAAGAAAGTTCTAAGGTGAGTTGTCCATGATGGCCCACTACCTGATCAACAAAAGTTGAACCGTGCCAAACAACATCAAATCTCCAGATGAAGTATGATATGAAAAAGTTATAGATTATAGTTATATCAGGGCGATAGGTTATCTTGCTTATAACCATGTTAAGAAAGAAAATCTTGAACTCAAGGCACACATATGTGTGATGCTTGGTTATCTGAAGGGTGTGAAAGGGAAAAAATGTTTGTGCATAGAACCAGGTTACCAGAAGGCCATCATTAGTAGATATATAAATTCGTGGAGGATCAGATGTCTTTCCTAGGACAACCTAATGCATAAGGAGGCGAATGTGTTTGGAGTTCAAGAGTGTAAGTGGAGTTGCAAGCGAATGATCAGAGGACCGACCTGTTGAAGGGGCTCAGTTGTCATCACCCAGTCAATATAAATTTATAAGTTTTCCTATCCGTTGCACTAGGTTCCGCTAGTGGTAAGTATCCCACAAGGAGTTGGTGTACTTTCTCTCTATGTCATGATTTATATATTTTTATAGGGGGGCCTGCCTTGGGCAGGGAAGTAACCAAGACCTGAAATAAAACAAAAGAAAAGTAAAAAGCAAAAAAGATACGTGGTTTGTGGCTCAACTTGTTATGCCTTGATCAAATTCTTGGTCATCGGTGCAAAGATTCTCGTTGCATACACATGTCATTGGTTAATGGCGAGTGTAAAATTGAGGTTTTACTCCTACCAACAAAACACATCACTCAAACATCCCCCTTTGTAATCGTTACATAGCCACTGAAGCCCCCACTCAGCACACCTTAAGCCCAGAAGGTACCCCCTTAGCCCCCTTGCCCAAGCTTGCGCTCAAGCCAAACTTACTCCAATGTACCCAAATAAGCATTAGCGGAGCAGCTACCATAGACACTCCACGCTTTTCAGGTGCCCGGTCCATGGTGTTTCCACCTACATCACCACATTGATTCCTCTGACTGACAAGCAGGAAGTCGCTAACACTTGGATTATCCAGTTCGCAGTGTTAACCTGATATTTCCCAAGATGCCACTGCCCACTTAGATTCAATGACTTAGTCAAGTTGTATTGAATCAGAACTAGTGCTTTAGGAACACACACATGCAACTATGTTGACCAAGTTAGCCTCACAATGATAAGTTTATTTTAGCTAAACTTTTTTAACCCAAACCAAGTATTAAAATTACCTAGACATAAATAAAAGAAACGAAAAAAAAAGATAAAAGGAAACGTACTAGAATTATATAGTGTACAGAAAGCAATCCATGGAAGGACCAACCCTGATCAAGGCAAATGAATATTAGAAAATAAAAAGTGCCTGAATGCTTTATTTCTGTTGGGAACCCTACAATATTTAGTTTTGATGATGTTCTCTCGAAACACACTTAGATTTAATTCTGTTTGCTAGGCTATTATCTGTTCTACCTGTACCAAATCACTACCATAAAAAGTGAATCTGATAGAGAATATGATCTTTAGATCAGATTAGAGAATGACTTAAAATGTAAAGGATTACGTCCTATAGAAGTCATTATGTCTTTGTTTTGTTTCGAGGACCAGATCAACAACAGACTGCAAGCAATCAAATGATCTGATAGATGGCCACTCGATCTGGTTGCTGAGAAATCCTTCACTGCGATTGCAACCATGCTTTGGAGCATTTTGTTAAAATAGATTGATGTTGGACCAGATCAACGTCAATCTGCTATGACAAGATCGTTACCATAAAGTGAGCCAGACTGGACCAAATCAACTCAGTCATCTGGAATTCGCTTGTTTGTCCAGATAAATTGAGGAGAATTCCAAATCACCTTGCCACATCAGCAGATCTCACGAAGATAGAAAGTATATCTATTTGAAGATCAAATTTGGAAGGAGAATCAATCACTGTGCGAAGAAGGAAAGAAGCATCTATCACGATCTGCTTTCCATATTTCAAGGGATTGGTCAACCTTTCACACAAGGCAAAGATGAGATATTCTGGGATTCGAATCTCTGATTGACAATCAACATTTACTTCAAAGTCAATCAAGACCAACGGTTAGAATTTCAAATTCTACACCTATAAAAGCTTGGAACCAAGATTGGAAGAGTATGGATACTTCAAGATCATTATTATGTTGTTACTCTGCTCAGAAATCAACTCACTCAACAAAGAATTCTTTGAGAAGATTTCAACATACCAGATCGTGTTCTAAGCCGTTCGTGAACGAAATCACACCACTCGATTCAAGTCTGTCTTATCAAGAAGGAGAAGGAAGATAGCTTTGCTAGCTAGTAGTTTTCTAGTGGATTAACGTGAAGATATCTTATTGCAGTTGTATATTGTAAGTTGTAAAGGGACACGACCATTATTCGTGCATAAGTTTCAACCAGATTGTGATTGAAACTTGTGGCTCGTTCTCAGCGAGTATAAAGAAGAGAGTATCCTAGTATTGGATATCTAATACAGTTTGAATTGGACCATGGACGTAGGAGGTTTCCCGAACCACGTAAACAATTGTGTTATTTATATTCTGCATATTTACTTTCAGTTGTTTATTCACTAACCAACACGTCCATACAATCTGCATTCTTAATCAATCTGCTAAACTATTCGGTTAAGATTTGCAAAGGTTTTCTAATAAAGAGCTCAGACTAAGTCCACCATATTATGCACACAACGCTCTGTTGGACAACAAGATTACTCTTGTTATCCACTAAGTGTTTATCACTAGAGAGAATCAATGTGAACATTCTGTGTATCGATCTGGTTTGTCACACTTAAGAAATCTCTCTTCGAGAAAGCTTAAATCTCTCTAAGTAATTAGTCAAGTAAACTGAAAAGTTTGTATTTGGTGTATTCCCCCCCCCCCCATACACCAAACCTTACTCTTTCGGGACCAACAATTTCTTCCTTTCTTAGACTCTCAAAACATCAATCTTGTAATACACTAAGAAAAAGAATGAAGAGTGTGAGTGTTTCATGCAGTTTCGACTCTCGCACTTCACGTTATACTCTCCTTATGTTTCTGCTGACTGTTGCTACAACCAAAACCTTATATAGAAGCTGAGTGGGCTATGGGCCAAGCCCATGACGTTCCAAGCTAGCGTTTCAAGGGATTTGTTTCCTTGCATAAATATCTCCAAATATATCCATCTCTATCATCAATGAGGTCCAAATCGTGCATATCCATTGTGCAAGGAAATATTGATCTCGTTTCGTACTTTCTCGCTGCTGTCAGGATCTTCTGCACCTTACCCAAAGACTTGGTCAAGACTTGCTTCGTATGCTCCCTGCCTTTCAACTTGCATGAACTTTCCTTTCTTCTGCTCCACGCTATTCCATGTGGCATAAAGTTATCTGGACGAACATTCTCCTTGCCATCTTGCTCAAGGTCTCGACTTGTTCTTCGTCTTGCTCAGGATCTAACTCATCTTGGTGGTGGCTAGGGTTTGTGTAGAAGATCTTCTTTCCTTATTGATTGCATCCCTAGTATCTCCAACAGTTGACCGCCTTGATTCTTTCCTTATATAGCTCTGGCAAGATAAAATGGAACATATCTTTCCTTGTTTGTGCTCCGCGGTTAGAATCTGCATCCGCATCTCCAAAGATCTCTCAAATCTTTCCTTTTTAGCTCCTCATTCGCCAGGTACTCCATCTTGTCAAAGATCTGACACGGTGCATTGTCTTAAGCAAATAAGTTCCTTGCTCAAGGTGTTACTTTGCCTAGAATTTGCCTCTTTCACGTAATATGGACTGACTTGCCCAAAACTCTTCCCTACTACTTGTCTCACAAAATTTTGTCCTCCCAGACACAAAGAAACAAAAAGAAATAAAACACGACTCGATCTATACCTAGACAAGCTCAAAAAGAGCTTGGAAAATGGGTTCGTCACCTGTTAGGGTTTGTATACATCAAAGTTTTCTTTATTCTTGGACGTTTTAACAGACTTGTTTTCGTTTACGTTTAATGAGAATAAATATTTCTATCATTGGTTTGTGAATGATTTTTTATTATTATTTGATTGCACAAAAGCCTATTTTCTACAATTTTAGGTTGTGTGGTGGATCCATTATCAGAGAAGGTAACGCAGTCGGCGCATTTGTGAAATAAAGTTTACAGCCTAGACAGACTTGGACAGTATAGTCAGTAAAAGCTGCGGTATCATTTGATGCAAGAACTAATCTTAGCCGGCAAAATAATATCGATATGTAAATACTGTCAGAAATGCTTGCGTTTATATATATTGTGTGGTTTCACAGTGATATAAGTTCTTTGCGTTGTGGAAAAGAACGAGGACTCAAAAACTATTTATTTCTTAATCTATGATGATGACATTAGTATACATGGCTACTAATGCACTGCTTTGATTCATTTGCACTTGCGGGTTTTTCGTAACCCTATACAGTAATATTTTGGGTAGTTGTGATTGGTTTAGTGAGAAGTACTCGATTGTTGTCGCATGGGATCGCGTCTTGGTAAACCTCGAGTTGATTAAATCCCCGTCAGACATTTAGAAAGTTTTATTATAGAAGAAACTCAGTCGGTTGGAATTTATTCCATATATGATAATTAAAGTATGAACCAAATCACTCACGTATAAACATATTAATTAATTTTGAGTTGTCAGCGAACTTAATTAGTTAATGGATTTAAAAATCTTAAACATGAGAATAATTAGTGATAAAAGGAGGATTACAACTGTAATTTGAGTGGGCGCCGAATAGTTCAATATTTATTCTATAGTGTAGTCTATTAAATATTAATATAAGATCTATACTTTATTATATTTCATTGATTAATTAATTGGAGTCAAAATTAACTTGGTTAATTAATTAATTAAGGTTAAGGTTTGACTAGGTTAATTAATCCAAATTTATTGGGTTAAATTGACTTAGTTATTAATTAATTAAATAAAGTTAGGATTTGACTTGGTCTTATATTGGAAGGTCCAGGCTCATTCCTCTTTGAAGCTCTAACATAGCCCTAATTCACCTCTATAAATATGAGGGGATGAGGGCCGATTTATTTACATCATCCAAGTGTGAAAATCGGCCACACCTAAAACACACACTACTATGTATTTTGTTCTACACACACTACACAATGTGTGTTTTCGAATTCAAGGTATTTCAACCTTGGGAATTCGATTCTACCATTCGTCACATTAACCATAGGAGGATTCAAAAGTTGGTAGCACATGACCCATTGAAGGAAGTCCATGTAGAGTCATTTCTGACTTGTGAATCCTTCTTTGAGAGTAGAATGGCCAATAGACTGGTGTACATTTCAAGGTTAAAGGAAATAGAGCCAATGATTTGATGCATATCATTCACTCCAATGTATGTGGTCCGATGTCGACTAAGGCCAGATGTGGCGCGCATTATTTCATCATTTTCATTGATGATTACTCGAAATACGGATATGTCTATTTGATGCACCACAAGATGGATTCCTTTGATAAATGTATGGAATTCCAGACACTTGTGGAGAATTGTCAAGGAAAGACTATCAAGTGTATGCATTCTCATCGCGGAGGTGAATACCTCAGTGCTGAATTTTTGAACCATTTATCGGAAGCAGAGATTTAATTCTAGTTGACTGCACCGGGGACTTCCCAGGTAAACTGTGTAGCAGAGAGACGGAATAAGATGCTTACAGAGATGATAAGATATATGATTAGTTATGTATTGTTTCCTACTTCGTTTTGGGGATATGCCCTAGATACAGCAGTGTACACATTGAACTTGGTGCCATCCAAGTCAGTCTCTAAGACACCTACCGAGATGTGGACCAGGCAAAAGCCTAGTCTAAGACATCTGAAGGTGCGGCGTTGTCCAGCACACGTGCTAGAAAATGAGGCCAACAAACTGACACATCGTAATGATTTGTGTCTGTTCATAGGCTATCCTAGGGAGACTAAGGGGTGGAAGTTCTATAGTCTTAGAGATCTTAAGGTCGTGATTAGCACTCACACATGATTTTTGGAAGAAGAATTTGTGACCAACCACAACCCCAAAATCGAGATAGGTCTCAAGGAACTAAGAACTATAGCTTGTCCAAATCCACAAGAATCACAACCATCAACATCTACCCAAACACTTGTACCACCAGTAGTGAAGCCTCATCGTAGTGGGATGGTTGTTCTTCAATCCAATTATAAGATTGCTAATGTAGTCAAATTAATTCATCTTATTATGAAGATTAAGATAACTCAAACAAACCCTTGTTTAGAGTGAATAATCAAAATATGAATAACTATTACTAGTTAAACTTAATAAGATTGTGTGTGAAAGTATGGTGGTTAGTGAGCTCTTTAATGAAAAGTTTTCTTAACCAAATTAGTGTTACATAAGTGGATTGAACCTATGATATGCGATATATGTTAATTAAATGTAAAGATATGCAAATAAGAACACAAATGAATTTTTACGTGGTTTGGGCTAAAACCTTACGTCCACGCCCAATCTTAATTAATTGGAAATTCATTATAAATCTCTCTTGTTTATACTCGTTTAGAAAGAGCCACGAAGAAAAAATTAAAGCTAGAAGTGTTCTTCGTGCACGAGTTTGGGGTCATGACCTGTTTACAACTTACAAAATTGTTGGTCCCGAAAGAGCTAGATTGGTGTATGGTGGAGGGGGGGGGGGGCCGGGGAATACACCAATTCAAAACTTTTTAGGTTTTCTTGTTCAAACTTAAATATAAGGCTTTAGCACTCTTAATAACAAAGATAGCTAGGATTAGTAAAACAAATCTTCTTGTTAGGAAGATTAAGTCTTACTCAAATAGGACCTTATGTGTGAATAACAATAATCAAGAGTGATAAACACAGATTTAAACTTGATTAAAGTTGTGTGCGGAATATGGTGGTTAATGCTCTTTTTAAGGTGAGAAACATTTTCTTTCTTTGGAGAAATTATCAACCAAGATTTATATGCAAGAGTATGAAGAAGATGATAATAAAGTAAAAACAGAAAGTAAGAACACAAAGAGTTTAACGTGGTTCGGGATAAACTTTCCCTACGCTCGATCAAAACTAGATCGAAATCTACTATGTCTCCTTTCTTTTTACTTGTTGAGCTCGAGCCTCAAGTTTTATCAAAACTAGATAAGAACTTGAGATTACACTTCTTAGATTGAAGAACTACAATCTAAATCTTACAACTTTTGGATCAAAACTAGATCCTAACTTTTGTTTTGTAAACAATAGATTTCCAGAAAGTAATCTTCAAAAACTGTAAACACTACAGAGAATTCTAGAGAGTTGGTAGTGTTTTGAGAGATGATAGCTTGAAGATTTTAGCAGAGTAATAGCAGGATGAAAGCTTGAATTCTCGTACATCTTTCTGGAGGTGAAGGTGGTATTTATAGCCTTAATGAAGAAACTATCCGTTGGAGACGATGGTACTCCTTTTGAACGCATTAATGGCTGCATTAAATGCATGGCAGTGAGGTTGAGACACGCGCTGCCAAATGAGAGTGGTTACCACCTTTCACGAGATTTCCCAATGTATTGCCATACTGGGAATGATACTTAGTACATGAATTTTGATTTTCTTGTACTTCATTCCTTAAAGTATGTTGTTGATGTGACAATACACGGAGTGGTTGACTTGTGACAAATTTAGGTATGTCGGCAGTCCACCGTAGTAATGGTGTGGATTATAACAGCTCGCTGTCTTACCACAGATGCATATTGTTTCCTACAATATCTTTGGGACGAGCTGTCCACACTTTGTTAATTGGTTTGATTCCCAATTAACATGTACTTCTTGATCTTGACCTTTGGAGAAGTTTGAGTGAACAGATCGTTCATATGTCTCGCTGTTCCATAGTCTTTAGTTGTTTCATGAACTCTAGCTGTTGATGAGCAGGTGCATATCGTTTCCTACGATATTTGTCTCTAGCTGGTTACTTTGTCTCGCTGTTCTTGTAGACAATTTGTATGTCTCGCTGTTCTTTGTAGACAAGTATGTTGTCTCGCTGTTCTTAGCGATCTATTGTAGTGCAGCTCGCTGTTCTTTAATATTGCAAAACTTTCCTATACAGCTATCACGAATGCTAGAACTAGAAATAGATCACTATAAGTCAGTTTGAAACTTCAAACTTCCTTTTACAATGTTGATCTTGCAAAAGGCTATTCTAGAACAGATTCCAAAAACCAATATAAGGCATGAGACAGCGAGCTGTTAACTTGTGAACAGATCGAGAACTCGATCTGTTCAAAATAACTCGCTATCATTACAATGAGTTTTATGCCTTGTGTACATAATTGATGTGTCCAGGACAGCTTGAGAAGAATAATACAGATAGTGAATTTATACCATCTGCTTCTTTAATACTCTAGCTGTTCCTTAACAAATAACATCAATTACTTGGTTTTAAGAATTCATATTTTAACTAAGTGTTGTTTCGTATAACATTATCAAAACTACTATTACATTGTAGGGTTCCCAACAAAAATACTACTTCAACGATTGAGAACTACAACCGAAGAAGATGGCTACAACTTTATCACACTGTTCTTTTGAAATAAGATTTGAAGTTCCAGAATACTAACTTCAAGAAGGTAAGCACTTAGAGAAATCTTGAGCTTGAGAGTGCTTTGAACGTTGAGAGCTTGAAGATATTTGAGTAGAGTTTTGGTTTCGTAAATGGCTGATTTCTCGTACGTATTCTGGAGAAGAAAGGAATTATTAATAGATCCAAAACCTGGAACTAGCCGTTTGAGAGATGGAAAGTGAAGTAATCTGTATTAAATGCAACATTAAATGCGTGGTAAGGTGATGGTAAGTGCGCCGCCTAGAATGCTTCTTTTTCCTCATTTCTCGTGATTTTCCAATGATTGCCAAAAATAGAATGATTTGCCATACAAATTAATTGATGTTCTTGTACTTCTATTCTTACCATTTTTGGCTTTGAGGGTATGAAGTAGAGAGAAAATGCTTTAGCAGAAGGTCCTTCCTCGTTGGGCGCGCAATGAGAAAATGCTCTAGCGACGAGAAAGCGAACGGTCAACGCGAAAGATCAAGACTTAGCCAAAATAATTGATTTGATTGACGTGGCGTATTAAAGGAAGGTTGACTTATGAAAAATGTAGTCCACCTTAACATCGTAGGACCATGCTCACTCAATGTAGAATAACAAATTAATTCCTTCGAGATGGTTATCGAGCTGTCCTTCAAGATATAAACTATCAAGCTTTTCTATCTACAGCTAGCAAAAGAGGTCATTCTATAAGTTAGTATGAAACTTCAAAATTCTTTTTACAATTGATAGGGAATAATACCAGCTCTGCTCACAAAGCGAGTGATGAGCCCGTTTTTCGTGTTCTTTTTATATCTTATTTTTTGGTCTATATAGAGTTTTTTTTCCTTGTTTTGTGTTGTATTTTGTCGGGAAGGACACGAAGTTTGGGATGGCAGGATGCATGTTGAGGTTGGAGGTCATCCTGAGAAAGAGGTAAGATCGTGCACAAAATACCTTGGGCAGGCTGAAGCTCAAGACAAGGTACCGCTTAGGATCAGACTTTAACCACTGGAGTCAGAGATGAAAAGCACCATGGCCAAGATGTTGAGGAAGGAGGAAGCAGTTGGAAGCGTATAAGACGAAGAGGCAAGACACTAGGGAGCAGCGGAAGATACTTTCCATGCGCGGAAAAGGAAAGAGATCTTCCTTTCCATCTAGCGAATATCTGGAATATTGGGAGTATCTCTTATACACGGAAAATCATTCTGTAGAAAGAAGGCGCCAACGTGAACCCTAGCCGTGCCTACCACCAAGCCCAGGCCCATGAAAATTCTTATATTAAACCCAACATTCACGCCAGGGATGCAAGCTGTGCGAGAGGCAGATTACACACAAGAGTGGGACGTGAAGGAGGGAATGAGTCCAGCAGCTGCTTCTTTTAGTCTAAGTCATGTTTTAAATCAATGAGTGATTGGGAGGAAAAAAACAATTCCTACGGGAAAACTTAAATTATATTTATATTTTCGGTCTTGGTCAGGGTTGGTCATGCCAAGAAGATATTTTGGTAACACTGCACTTTTGCTCTTTAATATTAAGTATGATTTTATTTATTTTGTTGTGTTATTTAATTCCTCTATGAGTAGCTAGATTTAATTACTTGGCTTGGGGGAGATGAATTGAAGCAAATGCTTATAATTTTATGAGAGATCTAAATGTACATATAGTCGTATTTTCATGTTCCTAAAGCGCTGGATCTGATTCTAAAAACTTGATTGAGTCCGTGGTGTTAATACGGCAGGTAACACCTTGGGCAAGGCCAGGTTACCATTATGAATTGGAAACTCCAAGTGTTAGTGACTCTTTGCTTACAAGTCATAGGGATCAACATGGTGATGTAGGTGGGGACGTCATGGGCAAGGCACTGGAGAACGTATGGAGTGTTTGTGGTTGCCATCCCGCTAATGCCTATTTGGGTATGCTGGAGTAGGCTTAGTTTGATCTAAATCTTAGGCAAGAGGAATAAGGGGATGAGTAACCCTTACCTTCTGGGCTGAAAAGGTGTGCTGAGCGAGGATTAGGTTGTTACGTGACGATTAAATAGGGGGTTTCCTGAGTGATGCGTTTGGTTGGTAGAAGTAAAACCCCACTTACGCTCGCCCTTAACAAATGACATGTGAATAAGATGAATATCTTTGTACCTTTGATCAAAACATAAGTCAAGACTCAACGATTCTAACCTAAGTCAAGTTTCTTTCTTTATTAACTATCTTTGTTTTTTCTTTTTCAGTTATTTATATTTTAGTATTTACTTTATGCTTGGTTACGAATTCTTGCCAAGGCAAGACCAGATTCAAAACCTAATTTGTGACATCAAGAGAGGAATTCACCAACTCCTTGTGGGATCGAACCTGTGTTTGCCACTAGCGGAATCTAGTGTAGAGTGTAGATAATTATAAATTTATCTTGACCGGAATGATAATGACTTAGCTCTGTCAGATTGACGTCGTTGCCGGGGAGTTGTGCCTTCCAGTATCTCTCTCTCAACTCAGGTCTTGTCCATGGTGTATGCTTAGATCCAACCCTAAAGGTGAACTCGGAGATGTTTGATTTGATCCAGAGATTGAGAGAAATCCGAGGAGAAGAAGAGACAGACTAAGGAGACAATCACAACTTGAGAGAGAAGCCCGTCAAGCAGCTAGAATGGCAGAAGAAAATGGAGAAATAAACAATGAAAATGGGAATGCACCTCTGAGCAGACACTTAGGGAGATGATGTTCCCCAACAACAACAATCTGAAATCCTTGGGCATAATCTTGCCTGCGATTGCAGACAACTGGGAACTCATACACTCTTTTATCCAGGTCTTGCCCAAGTTCAGTGACTTGCCACGAGAGGATCCGCAAAGACATCTTCAAGACTTTGAGATGGCTTGTGGAACCATCAGGACCAACGAGGTAGCAAAAACGGAGTATATACGTTTGATATCACTTCCTTTTTCACTTTAAGATACTGCTCGAGAATGGCTTTACACTTTACCTGCAGGTAGTGTCATGACTTGGAAAGCAATGCAGCAGAAGTTCCTGGAGAAATACTATCCTGTCTCCAGGATCCAGAATGCAAGAAGAAGGATGCGCACCATCCAGATGGGAGCCAGAGAGTCAGCCTATTATTACTGGAACAAATTCAAGCTCATGTTGGCCAAGTGCCCACACACAATATCTCTAACCAGGACTTGATCCAGTACTATGTCAATGGAATGAGACCTGGAAAGCAACAATTTCTTAATACAACATGCAGAGGTTCTATCTTGGACAAGCAGTCTTCTGAAGCTTTCAGGCTGTTGAACGACATGGCAGAAGAATCCCGAGATGATGCGCACTCCTTGACCAGGACCATGGGAGATGCTTCTGCATCATAGGCCCAGACGGAACTCTCGGACTTGTGTGCCACCATCAAGCAGATGATGACAATGATGAAGCCGACCATCAAGATAAATGTCAAGGCGTGCCAACTTTGCTATGCAACCACTCACTTGACCGATGAATGCCCTAGCCTAGGAGAAGAAAAAGTCAATGCTTTTGGACATATGAAAAATGGAGGAAATTCAAACCAAGGATGGATTTCGAGAATGCCCTAGCCTAAGATTTAATCCCCACTCACAATCCTACAATCGAGGATGGATGAACCACGAGAACCTAAGATATGGAGGAACTCACTACCAAGCTCTACCTGAAGCTCAACATCAAAACCAACCAAGAGGTCTCTCTCTCTAAGACAGTTCAGAACTTATCCAAGGAACACCACAAGTTCAATGATGATTTCGAGAAGTTCAAGACCTAAAGTCAAGGAACCCTACAGTCACTAGCCATCCAGATCTCCATCTTGACCTAGGCTATTGTCAAGATGTACAACAAGCAAGGAGGAATACCCTCCAAGTCCAGGTGAATCCCAAGCTACAGGTCAATGCGATGATGCTCAGGAACAAAAAATTCTTACCTGAACGAGTAGTGGAACCTGCCAAGGAGATGTTAGAACCAGAAGAGATAGAAGCTAAGGAGGAGCCAGTCAATAATCCTGAATCAAAGGCAGAACAAAAGCCAGAGCCCAAACCTAGAGCCAAGTCGCCCAAGAAGGCCCTGGAGGAGAACATCTACAACAAGCCACTTTTCATTGACTGCAGATAGGCTGGAGAGTCTGCATTGACTACAGGAAGCTTAGGAAGGTGACCAAAAATGACAATTTTCCATTACCGTTCATTGACCAAATGCTCGAGCAGCTGGCAGGGAACAAGTTCTTATGTTTCCTTGACAGATATATAAGCTATATGAAAATATGGGAAGCGCTTGACCAAGAGAAGACGATGTTCATTTTTCTCTTTGGAACTCTTGCTTACCGAAGAATGCTTTTTGAGCTGTGCAATGCCCCTGGGACATTCCAAAGGTGCATGATGAGTATATTCTCAGACCTAATTGAGCATTGCATTGAGGTGTTTATGGACAACTCACAATTTATGGAAGAAGCTTTGGCCAGTGTCTTGAGCACTTAGAGATGGTATTGCAAAGATGTGTGGAGAAAGGACTAGTGCTCGACTAAGAGAAATGCAACTTAATGGTTGAGATAGGCATCATGCTTGAAAATGTTATCTCTTAAGAAATGAATTGAAGTGGATCATGCGAAGATGGAGGTTATTGCCAAGCTTCCATACCCAACCAATGAGAAAAAACTACTGGGATTCCTTGGCCACATGGGCTTCTACCACCGTTTTGTCAAGGACTTTGCCAAGATAGCACAACCCATGAACAAGCTGCTACAGAATGATGTGCCTTGGGATTTCAACCAGGAATGCAAGAAGACATTCTAGATCTTGAAGAATCACTTGATCTCGGCATAAATAATCAGACCACTTGAATGGGGATGTCGGATGCCCTTCGAGGTAATGTGCGACGCTAGCGGCTACGTCAGAGCCATGTGATTTAATATGCTTCGAAGACCCTTACCGGAGTCCAGATAAACTATACCACCGCAGAGAAATAGCTCCTTGCAGTGGTATTTTCCTTTGAGAAGTTTCACTCATATCTCTTCGGGAGGAAGACAATGGTCTGCATGGATCACGCAGCTACTCCCTCCATCCCACTTATAATGGCACAATTTCCTTTTTTGTTTGTTCTATTGATCTTGGCACATTACCAAAAATGGGTTGATCTTAATATAAATAACTATGACATAATCTTATTAACTTACATTTAATTAATTAAAATGTGAAAATTTGAATTTATAATCAAATATTTAAAACATTTAATTTATATAAATTTTAAAAAATATTAAAATATTTATTATTACATACTTAACACCAGTTGCATTAAACTCCGTGCCAAGCAAAAAATGTGCCATTATAAGTGGGACGAAAGGAGTATCTCATTGCCAAGAAGGATAGCAAGCCACGCCTCGTAAGATGGATCTTGCTACTCCAAGAGTTTGACATTGAACTGAAGGAAAAAAGTGGAACCCAAAACCATGTGGCTGATCACTTGAGCAGGATCATGAGGGAAAAAGATGATACATCCCTCAACGAGAGATTTTCCGATAAAGTGTTGTACGGGATAGGCATTTCCGAGCCATGGTATGCCGACATAGTCAACTACATCATTACAAAGACTTTCCTAATGGAGCTTGACCAGTACCAGAGAGGAAAGATCAAGAAGATGAGCGAGTCATTTATCTGGGATGACCCATATCTATGGAAGAAGTGCACTAACTTAATCCTCTGAAGATGTATATTCGAGGAAGAACAAAGAAGCATACTTGAACATTGCCACGAAAGGGAATGCGGAGGACATTTTGGGCCAAGGCGTACGACAAAGAAGATCTTAGATAGTGGGTTCTACTAACCCACAATCTTCAAGGATAGTTTTGAAAAGTGCAGAGCTTGCGACCAATGCCAAAGAGAAAGAAATATTTCCAAGAAGGATGAGATGCTCTTGGTACATGTCTTGCCTGCAGAGGTTTTTGACATATGGAGAATGGATTTCATGGGCCCCTTGCCCAAATACAAAGGTAATCAGTACATCTTGCTGGCAGTGGATTATGTTTCCATGTGGATAGAAGTAATTCCAACTCCAAATGCGGATGCTAGATCAGTAACAAGATTTGTCAAGGAAAACATGTACACCAGACATGGCATCCCCAAGGCGATAGTCAGCGACCGAGGTTCACATTTCTACAACTCCACCATCACTAGCTTGCTCAAGAAGTATCGAGTTCGCCACCGTATATCTACGACATACCACCCACAAGCCAATGGGCAAGCTGAAGTCTCCAACCGCATTGTGAAGAACATCCTGAGAAAGGCAGTTGGCGAGACAAGGAAGGACTAGAGTGATCATCATAACAACACATTTTGGGCATACATGACAACCTATAAGACTAACTTTAGAATTTTCTCCATACCGCATGGTACATGGTAAAGTTTGCCATTTACCAGTCGAGCTGGAGCACAAGGCGTTTTGGGCAGTGAGCAAAATTAATCAAGATTGTGATGAAACTATTGAAGGAAGGAAACTAAGTGTGCAAGAGTTAGACTAGATACGAATTGAGGCCTACGACAATGCTGCCTTGTACAAGAAGAAGATGAAGAAGTGACATGACCATATAGCTCGAGGAAGAAGATTCAACAAAGTGCAAATTGGTGCTTTTATATGAAAACTGCATCAGGTTTGCCTCTGTCCAGCTATCTACCAAGTGGAGAGGACCATACGTGGTCTTGGAGCATTACCCCAATGGCTCTGCAGACATTCAAGATCTCAAGACCAAGACAATATTAAAATTCAATGGAAATATGATCAAAGACTATTATGGATATCGCCCTAGAAAAGAAGTCACGGATCTTGCCCTACAAGGTTCTACTGAAGAAGCTTCATCAAGAATAACCACTATTTCGATGCCAACGTCGTTAAATCAAAGCCTTTCCAAGATACAACCTGGTATTTTAATTTCTTTTTGTTTTCCCTTTTTATTTTATTTTGATTTGTCTTGTTGTGTTTTATTTTTTCATTTAGCCAAGTAGCCCAATTGACCCTTTCTAGCACTTTGTCTTGAGCAAAGTGTGTGAGTGGAGGGTAAGAAGGTTCCTGACTTGAGACTCTTCTTCACCAATACAGGGAAAGAAAATTTCCTGCCCAAAAAAACCCTAATTTTTGTCTTGTTGATAACTCTTGAATAAGTGTTATTTATTATTCTATTTTTCTCTTATTTTTGTTAACTTATTGAGTCTTAGGTGTTATTTTTTCTATTTAGGTGTTTATTGTAATTTAGTTTAGTTCTTGTGTTTGGAGAAGAGACAAAGCTATTTTAATGTTGTTTTGTATAGGAAAGATGTTAGGGTTTGTATACCTCAAAACATGCTTTATGCTTGGACGATGTATCAGATTTGTTTTCAATTTCACTTTAATGAGAATAAATATTTCTATCATTGGTTTGTTATATATTAAATTGCAAACAAGTCCATTTATTACAATTGTAGACTGTGTGGTGGATCGATAATCACGGAAAGTAACACAGTCGGCTCCTTTGTAATATAAAGTCACAGTTTAGACAAGCGTGGACAGTCTAGTCGGTAAAGGCTACGATATCATTTGATGCCAGAGCTGACCTTAGCCCGCAGAATGATGTCGTTATATATAAGCGGATACACATGTTTTGCATATACATATTGAGAGGTTTCACAGTGAGATAAGTTATAACGTGCTAATATTTAGAATGAGGTCTCAGAAATTAATTCATTTCTTAATCTGTGATGATGACATTAGTATAAGCTGTTGATTATACGCTGCTTTGATTCATCTACGCTTGTGGGTTTTTCGTAACTCTAGATAGTGATGTCTTGGGCAGTAGTGATTGACTTAGCCAGAAGTATTTGACTGTCAGTCGTGTAGAATCGCGTCTCGATGACACGAGTTGATTAAATCCGCGTGAGGCGTTCAGAAATGTTTATTGCATAAGAAACCCGGCTGGTTGGAAATTTATTCCATATGTAATGATTAAGGTCTGAACAGGATCACTCATGAATAAATATATTCATTAATTGTGAGTTGTCAACAAATTCAATTAATCAACGAATTTAGAAAATCTTAAATGCGGAAAATAATTAATGACAAAAGGGTTACGTCCATAATTCGAATGAATCAAGATGAGTTCAATATTTATCCTATAGTGGAGTCAATAAATATTTATAATAAAACTGCACTTTATTGCGTTTACAGGGAGTGATTAATTGGAGGACAAATTAATTTAAGTCTATAGGTGGGCCAAACAATTAATTAAATTCAATTGGGCCCAAAGGAGACTTGAAAATTAATTTAATGAAATTATTAATTTTTCCAAGCCCATATTAATTTTTAATATAATTCAAATTTGAATTTGAATTATAGTTGTAACCGCAAGAGATAAAAGTGGGGATATGTTTCTATTATTTGACATCTAATTTATTCTCCTTAGAAGCTCTATCTTAGCCCTCAATGTCTATATAAAGAGATAAAGAAGGAGCCGATTTTTCACTCCTCCAAAACCAAAATCGGCACCCCTCATAGAGATTTATCTCTATTTTTTTGAAAATGATGGAGTATTTAATCTTCTAGTAAATAGATTCACTCACACAGTATTCTAGTAAGTAGACCGTGAATAGAATAGAAGTTTCTAGGGTTGAATTCAAGGAGATCTAGAAGGAGATGCAAATCGGTGTTGATTGCGGTTCGATAGCTAACGATTCAATTCATTTCTCCATAAGTGGAGGATTTGCTTAGGAGAAAGTATAAAGTTTATTTTTTTGCATTATATTCTCCTATATGCATAAGAATTAATTATTCATGTGCTTAATTAAACCTGTGGATCCTGCGGTTTCGTGAGCCCCTCATACGTGTTCCATCAGTTGGTATCTGAGCCGGTCACATGATTTAAATTTTTTATATGAATTGCATTTAATTCTTATTTATATGCCCTAATTTGATATTAGGGATGCTAGATTTAATTTTAGCATTATATCATGATATTACGTGGCTTATATGATTTATTCGCTTTTTATTCGTTTATTTCGTTCTTCGGTGTAACGACCCAGATTTTTAAAAGCCATATATATATATTATATTTAATATTATGGATTTTGAATTATTATTTTAGCAATTTGAAATTTGAAAGTATATCTATTAGTTATGGTTGTTATATTTTTATGGAATGCTATATATTATATTTTATTATTATATAAACTTAACTCTAAATATCCACTTTTTCTATATATATATATATATATAGATATATAATTCAACAAACTTTTTATTTTTCTCTCCCAAAATTTAAATCAACCGTTCCCTCTCCGACATACTCCTCCTCAAATTTCCAAATTTTTATAAAATAGAAAGAAAAACAATTTCATCCTTAAGTGAGATAATTTAATTATTTTTATCATAATTATATATATACACACACGTACGTATGTGATTGTGTTTTCTATATATATATGTGTGTGTAGTATGCATACGTGATTATATATATGTGTGTGTGGGTGTTAGTGTGATTAATTTATGTATATATATATATATATATATATACACACATACGTGTGTGCTGTACGCGTGCAGCATGAATTTTATATATATGTAAATAAGTGTGCGTATTGTGTGTGTGTATATGAACAATATTATATATACAGTGTGCGATATTATATATATGTATATAGTGTATGTGTGTATGTGGTGATATATATAAATATGTGTTATATATATATATTAATATATTATTTCTAAAATATAACTCATATATACGTATTCTGTGTTTGTGTGAGTTTATATATATATATCTCGTATATTTATGCGTGATATTGTATAAATATTAAATTAGAATCTCATTTCTATTCTAGGCGATATTCTGTGACTGGTTAATTGTTTACGATCTAGCTATCTCGATTGATGTATTTATCAGGTGAGGGATGTGTATTATGGTTAAATGTAATTGCTAATATTTTTACTGTATACGTGGCTGTTATGTTGAAATGTCAAACTTACGTGATATATGAAAAGTCTTGCGCAAGCGTACGAAGGCCAGAGACTTAGTAAAGGGTCCGAGATTCGAAAGGATCCTTGGGGTAAAATCCCACCGTGCAATACGTTATACATTCTACGGGCATTTGCATGATTCGTTATGTATCGTTTAAATATTGATTGTTACGTGTTCCTCACTGAGTATGTGGATATACTCATCCCTTTATTATATTATATTTTTCAGGCTAAGGAGTCGCACGGCGGCGTGGTGGCGGCGACAGTATGACATCCTTTTTATTTTTACTTGTATTTTATTTTATTTTTCGTTAATAATGTCCCGTTATCTATTATTATATGCTTCCACGCTATAGTTATTTCAAAGTTTTTGTTCATGGGATTTGAAGAGTTATTTTTATGGTTGAGAAAATAGTATTTAAATGGAGAAAAAATACAGGAAGTTACAAGTTGTATCAGAGGAGGACTACAATCATGCAGACTTTCAAATTTTTTAAATTTGAAGTTTTCAAAAAAATAAAATAAAAATTGTCATCTGCTTCTACCGCTCTGCATCGGCTCTATCCAGGTAAACGAATGTTATTGAAATTACGAGTTATATGTTAATGGTTTATGAAGTTATAATATTATATTATTGATGATTACGAGATACGTGAATGATTTATGATTATTTTCTATGATCATATACGATTATGCGATACTGTGTATGTTATTTATTTATAATGTTGTTATTTTATATGCTCATATATGATTATTTGATATTGTGTATGTTATGATTTACTATGATTATGAGATACGTGAATTATTTATGATATTATTTTATATGCTCATGTGTGATAATGTGATACTGTATATGTTATTTATTTATGAAGTTATTATTTTCTATGATCATATATGATAATGTGGTACTGTGTATATTATTTATATATGATGTTATTTATATGTTTATATTTAATAATGTGATACTTGTTATGTAATATTATGTATCTTATTTTAAACATTATTTAGATTATGTATCGTATTCTTTCCATTATTTAGGAATTAGTTAGTTATATCCTATTTTTGGATAATTGATGTAATTATTTGCCTTATTATGTGTTTAATTATTTTAATTTGGTTTTTATTTGCTCTTTATTATGTGGAACTTGTCTAAATTGATATGCCAATAAATTGAAGATCTTATCTGGATTTTAGACAAGTCATAATATGTGATTATCCATCACTAGTAGAAAAACGCTCATAGACTACGGTTTTAAACCGTAGTCTATGACCTTTTAGAACCGTAGTCTATAGTACCGTAGTGTATACTCATTGGTATACACTACGGTTCTCAAACCGTAGTCTATTCTCCACATAGACTATGGTTAAAAACCGTAGTCTATGTAGACAAAACCGTAGTGTATTCATATCAATTACTACAGTTCAACATTCAACCGTAGTGTATGTACCATTATACACTACAGTTTTTCATGTAACCGTAGTATATGTTTCAGTATAGACTACAGTTTATTGAAAAAATCGTAGTGTTTGAGTTAAAATAGACTACGGTTTTGTGAAAAACTGTAGTGTATGATATAGTATAGACTACGGTTTTCTCGAAAAAACCGTAGTGTATGAGCTTAAATAGACAACGCTTTTTATCTGTAGTGTATCTCTTATTTTCTGTAGTCTATCATAAGCATAGACTACGGTTGTTTGAGAAAAACCGTAGTCTATACTATATTAACTAACCTTTTTATATAATTTATTTTATATAAATATATATTATATTTAATTTAAAATTAAATCTCAAATTAAAAATTAAAAAATATATAATGACAACAGTAAGATTAAAGAATCCACAATTTCATTATATCAAAATAGATTCATAATGTAATACATCTAAAGAATAAACAATCATTCCATCCAAAATGTAATTAATTAAATACATTAATTTAAAGTAACACTTTCTTCTACCCTCACTTTCAACTTTGGACTTCTTAAATTAGGATTGTGTCCCTGTAATGCCCCGACTTTTACTCTCGAATGAATTAGCAAAGCTCTCCGAAGATTTACAAACTTGTAATCAATTTCTAAAGCGAATATTCCGACAATTTATAAGAAAAGTCTAATTTTATAACGACTCATTCAAGTTAGAAATATTCGAGCCTTTAGAACGTGAGCCGACGTCGCCAATTAAAAATTAGTAGCAAGCCATTGTTTAATGGTGATTTATGATGATTAGTGCCATCATTCATTGGTTTAGCATTTAATGGAAAACATACTAATCAATGGGCTTTTAGATCATTCTTTAGTGAGATACGGTTGGAAGGAAATGAATAGTAGTTAATGTGGTAAGAAATGCAACTCATTTATAGAGTTTTTAAATGTGGTAATGTCATTAAGACTGGCATTTTAAATACTTATGATTAGTGCAAGTATTGTAAGTGAATGATGGCTTTAAATGTGAAACATTATAGAAAATACCTACACACACAAATCTCTATTATGTAAAGAAACGAAAATAAAGGAAAGAAACAGAATGTATAACTTGATTAGAAGGAATTAAAAACACACAAACACCCCATATGTAATACAGCAATAGCCTATCTATCTTTAGCACCTGTAGACTAGGAATATGGGCCTGTTACATACTGTAATTAACAGATGAATAAGACAGTATAATAATAGTAAGAAGTCTGATGGAATCTTCTATATCCTAATTCAAACAAACAAAGAAAAACCCAAGTACATAAATGTATATAACATTTAAAGCAAATAAACTGAGAAAAGCAACCTTGCTCCCTCTTCCCAAGGTCCTGCCCCCTTCCCAAAGCCTTGTTCTCCTTCCAAAGTGCTGCAAAAGAGAAACAAATCAGCTGCAACATAAGACAATATATATAGGTGGCAGAGGAGAAACCATGAAGGCATACAGAATTCTACTAGAGGAAAAAGGAAAAGAAAAGAGTGAAGAAGCAGCTGCAGTAGTCAGCCAAAGAGAATCCTCTAATTACATAATCAAACATAGGAAACTTTAAAAAGGTAGACTACATATTGTTGAAAGAGTACAATGGCTAGAAGGAAATGTAGAGTTCAGACGGAGCAGGGGAGCAGCCTGCCACTACACCCCAACTGCTCTACCTGCTGCTGCCTAGGAAGAGGTAGCCTTGATGCTAGTAACTGGTACAAGAAGAGGATAAAATTAGTAAGAAAAAAAAGAGAGAAAAATCTGTAAAACTCCAAGACTTTCACATGTTATACTACAAACCAAATAAATGAATCAGAAATGAAACCTTATTGTCTCTAGAAAACAGTAAAGGAAAGTAGCAGACAAACATCACAAGTCAACCTTAAACTCTCTCTCTATATATATGGGGCTGTATCACTTTGAGTAGCTCTTCCGACACACTCCACATACTCAAACAAAAACAACACTTAGCACATTTTAGAGGAGAAGAGAAGGTCTAAGAGGAGGTTCTGCCCAACCCTAATCTACGAAGAAAACTCCTTAAGGTAAGCTTGACTCAACAACATTTCTTGAGTTCTGAAATTTCAGAAAAACACACATGCTTAGCAATTCATGTTAGGCCTTATCATCATACACTGGACTTAGTAGATCTATAGCTCTCTTACTTGAGAAACTTAGAACATAGCATGCTATTCAGAAAACTGTTCATTTTAAATTCCAGAATGTCAAGGGCATGTTCAAATGAATTCCTAGGCTACCTGTAACTTTGAAGAAGCGATTCTCAGAGCTTTAGAATGTCCTTAGAAGGAACCATAGATCTTAACATACTCAAGTTGCTTCTTAAATAACATAAGAGAACTGAACATAAGCAGAATATGGACTTAGATTTCCCTCCCGCTCTTATACTAGAACTTTAGGAATTATAAAGCATGAACATACCCCATAAACGGAAATCTCCAGCTCCATTACAGAATGAACTCACACCATATATATTCATACAGAGGATAGAAATTTCACACCATACAGAATAATCTCACACTAGAAACATTCATGAAATTAATATGAATATCAACCAGAAAATGAGCAACTTACATTACCTAAAAACGTAAGTTTCAATCCTTGTTTACCTGAAGAATAATGTGAATAATGCTCAGAAACAAATTTAGCAGTAGACTACACCTTCATAAATCACAGTAGTATAACAAAGTACAAAAGCAAGAATTATAAGCCTCGGTGGAGCAGGACAGATCCAACTTCAAACCCGAACCATCCCCAGCCCCATCAAGGCTCATTCCCCCTAGATTAGAATAAAAAGAAGTAGTCAGCAATAATTTAAAACATGCAGAGGTAAACTAGAATAGAAATTCAAAAAGGGGTTCAACCAAAAACCTTTTACCTGCATTAAATCTGGGAAAACGAGGGAGAGGGAAAGGGGTGTCGACTAGGGTTCTGTCGAGTGCGACGAACAGCACCGGGACTACAGCGACTAAGCGCCGTCTAAGAGTGTAGATGCAGAGAGAGAGTCAAATAACCGAGAGAGTGAGAATCTAGTGGCCTTTGGTTAGGAATTAAGAAAGAAAAATGTGAAGATATAGAAGGAGAAGAAATGGCGAAATGGCCGGGGAGGAGCCGACCGAACATCGCCGGAAGAGAAGCGGCCAAGCAGAGCTCGAGCAAGGAGGTTACGAGAAAGAGGTGTGTGCTGTTGCAAATCGATTATGAGAGAGAAGTAAGGATTTGGGTTTGTGGTGTGGATGTTGGGTCGGGTTTCAATTAATTTACTGGGCCAAGTAATAAACTATCAAATGGACAGATGGAAATCAGTCTTAATAGACTGAATCTAATAATTCAATTGGGCTAAGAGACATTTAATGAAATTGGGTCAAATTCAGATAAGTCAACATTTTGTTTCGTTTATTCTTAAACTAGTAGTTGGACTAAGTATATTAAATTAGTGTTGGATTTAGTTCAAATAGTAATATGTGGTTTACAAATTTAGATAATTTCTTATGGGTATTAATAAAAAAATTATACTAGTCCATAAAAACTTAATTAAGTGCTACTGTAACTCGAAAATGTATAAGATTTCAATTAGAATAATTATTAATTGTTATCAAGTAGTATTAATTTAATGGGATAAATTAAATAATTTAGAATTTAATAAATCATAGCTTGATATAAAATCCTACGAGAATATTTTAGAAAATTGATTAAAGTACTCAAATATTTGTCGATTTAAGACTCGAGAATGATTTTCGAAATAATAAGGAATGTAGTATTCACACTTAGATGATTTTAGGTATACTCAGAATTAGTATCTCAATTGAAATTGTTAAAGGTTTTGACGAGAGATTGAACCTGGATCACAAGAACGAAGGACTTTACTAGCTGAGATTAATCAGGTAGGCTTCTCTCACTCTATAAAAATATGTGCATGTCTTCAGAAATGAAACGAGATATTTTCAAAGCACTGTCTTGCCATAAATGTTTTCGATTTATGTATGATGCCTATCTATTATTGTCACGCCCGCTTTCTACTAATTCTAGTAAAGCCGGGAACATGACCAATGAAAGAATAAATGACAAGAGAAAGATGATATATATTCCCTTCATAACATAAAGTAAGGACATATCCCGTAAATCGGAAAGTCAGAGTCATACGCTCGTTACATTACATAGCAGAATTTAGAGTTTAGTTTCAGATCTATTACATAGAAGTCTAGCAGCGGAAAAATGCAGGATCGCGTAATAAAATTCTACGTGTATGAAGACACGTAGAACCCCCAAGAGTCAGCTACTATGGAGTTCGACAAAAGCACGACATAGCACCTACGTCTTCTTCATTCTTATCCTGCACGTTTAGAAATACATGCAGGGCTGAGTACAAATTGTACTCAGTACACACGTGCCGAAATCGCACACATACATATATAACTGTCAAGCCATACAAGTGAATCATAGGGATTTTGTCTCTAAAGCACCTATGTTCACAAAATCATTTCTTGAAAAAATTCTAGTTTGACTGCAGTCCTAGTTCTTTGTATTTAACCATATCTGAAGTTCTATGTGCCGGGGAAGTGGCCACTTCCCACAGACACTTAACCGGTCAACCTTTCGCTGACACACAGTCCATTGTGTACACTAGTTCGAGTGGAGACGCTAATCCACTGGAACCCGAATTCGATTATCATATAATAGATAGGCATCATACATAAATCGAAAACATTTATGGCAAAACAGCGCTTTTGAAAACATCTCATTTCATTTGAAAGCATACACACATATATTTTCATAGGGTAAGAAAAGCCTACTTGAATGGTCTCGATTGGTGTTTGCCCTGTTCTCGTGATGCGGATCCGACCTCTCGTCGAAACCTTTAACATGAATCTCGAGTGAGATATATTACTCGAGCATATCAAATAAATTCTAAGTGCAAGGAATTACTATCCTTGGTTATCTTGAGATTTTAGTCTCGGTCTTTAAAGTTCGACTAGTACACGAGTCTAGGAATGGTATTTCTAAAGGAGTCGTTTGATGATTTCTAATTCACTTTATAAATCGGGATTTTACGATACCCAATAAATAATTATTGGGTAATGTAACTAAAGACATTCCTAATTTAATATCTCGACTCTTAACTTGAGGCAATTAATTTCTAATTAAGCCAATTAATTAATTAATTGCCGCCATAAGCATAATTTATAATTTAATCATTTCTTATGATTAAATTCTAATTTATCAATTTAGTTCTAACTAATTTATTAGCTAAATCCCTAATTGAATATTTTGATTCTTAAGTCAAAATATCTATAAGTCTTTTATAGGTTAAGGATAACCTAGCTAATAAATATCTTAAGCATGTTTTATAATTAAATCAATTATTAAGATAAAATTCTAGTTAATTAATTATAATTTAATTATCTAAATTAATTAATATTTTACTTCTTGGGCTTAATCTAAATAAATAAGTTCTTGGTCTAATAAAATTGTTAAAAGCCCACTTAAATAATTAAATTAACTCAACTCTTACCCATTAATTTAGCCCAATTGATAATTAAATAAACCCAATTCTTAATAAATTTTTCGGCCCATTCTTAATTACTTAGGTCCAATGAGATTTTAATTAAAGGCCCAACTATTAACTCAGACCCGGCCCAGTACTTTAACTAGATTTCTCGGCCCATAAATTTTATTAATTTGCAGCCCAAGAATTTAATCGGACCCGTTAACCCGGCCCATGGATCCGGCCCATACCTAAATGTCTCTAAGTTCATACTTAGACAAATTGAAATCCCACTTCTTTCCCAATTCACCTCTCCTTCTCCCTCGGTGCCTGCCCGACCTCCATCACTGTCCCCCTCTCTCTCGCCGGCTCTCTCTCCCGCTGCGTTCTCCCTTCGCTGTCTCCCTCTTCGCTGTCTCTCTCTTCGCTGTCCCCCTCTCTCTCTCGCCGTTCCTCGCGTCGGCGCAACCAGAAACAGGCAGAAACAGAGCAGCCGCGAAGTGATTGTCGCTGGCGCTTCTCTGCTCGATCGGGATCCCTTCTCGGGCGCTTCTTCCTTGGCTAGATTCGCCAGGGCCCTTCCCGAGCTCCTTGCCGCCTCCCTGTCTCGCCGCTGCCCTCCACCAGGTATCTCCTCCTATCTCCCGTATTCTTTCTTCTTCCCCTTCTCCTTCTTTCTACTTCTTTTATACTTTGTTGATTGATTAGAGAGTATTTATGATCAGAAAGATTCTATCCTCCTCCAGTTTCCTGAATTAATTGAGTCCTATGAAAGTTCAAATTTTACAGATTGGTTTCGGTTGGTTCGAGGTAATTCGAGGTCGTCCGGAATTTGTCCGGGTTGTTCGGAGTTCGTTCGAGTTGTTTCAAGGATGTTCGGGGTGGTTCGGGATGGTTTCGAGACCTGCCGGAGCTGTTCGGAGTGTTTCGGGGTCTGCAGGGGTCGTTCGGGGTCTGCTCGGGGCCATCCGAAGCTGTCCGGGGCTGCTCGAGGCCGTTCGGGGCCTACTCGAGGCTGTTCGGGGCTGCTCGAGGCTGCTCGAGGCTGTTCGAGGTTTGCCGGAGCCATTTGGGGCCTGCTCGAGGCCAACCGAAGCTGTCCGGAGCCGTGCGGGGCTGTTCGAGGTCTGCCGGAGCCATTCGGAGCCTGCTCGAGGCCAACCGAGGCTGTCCGGAGCCGTGCGGGGCTGTTCGGGGAACTCACGGCTATGCAATCAGCCGTGCACTACTGCTTCCTTAGTCATTAGGTAAGTTCTCTTATTTCTTCTTCTTTTTTCTTCGTCAAGTAGGTTATAGGTTAGAACAATTCGTATATCAATATTCATCTGATTTCATCCACGTTTAAAGTGCAGCACCTAACTCTGGGCTTAGGCATTCTAAATTCAAATCAGTTCTTAAGTTCGAAGCATGCTAGGTTCATTCTAAAGCTGTTTTGCATGTATAATCCATTCCTAAATCTAGTTTTAAGAAGCATGAACATAAAATGCTAGAGCTTCAAACTCTTACCTCAAGTTGTCTCTATATTCTCTCCCCTGATTCTTCTTGTTTCCAGTTCGGCAGCACTTCTGTGTGGGTGGTATTTAGGTGTGGTTTAAGCTAAACTCTTTCCCCTTTATATAGAGGATTGAAATCCCTATTCTCTACTGATGCGTTTGCTTAATCCGTTGGATTTGCAGGCATGGCGATTGGGGAGAAGCTGGAGCGTCACTGTGCAGCTAGGATTAATAGGGGGGGGGGGGGGGGGCGGCGGCAGGCTGTTTAGTAGGTTTATTCTCCTGTAATTACACGCTAATACCTTGCTTATGGGATTCTCCTTCACAGTATCCGAATCGGTTGCACGCTAGTTTCCTTTCCCCATAATTGTATCTTATGTAAATATGTATATATTACACGTAGATACTGATATTTCATGTATCTATATATATATATACTGAACGTATATAATTAGATCCATGTTGGACCTATTATCTTATTTTGGATACATATAATGTATAATGGTTGCCTATTTGTACCTTGAAAATAATGTATGATACAGATTAATATCATTATCACACTAGTTCTTATTATCATATATATATCATAACAATGAAGGTTAAATATAATAAATAGCAACTAATAATATATCTTAGTGATTAATATAATAATAATCATCCTAATGATCAAATAAACTATGATGGTTCTAAACACTAATTAATTATAACTTAAACCTCCTTTAAGCTCTCATTTGGTAAAATAAATATTTAATTTATTTCACTTCAACATGAATTGAGAATAATATCAAAAATTGCTACTTATTATTATTTTTTTTTTAAATAGCACATTAGGAACTCTCTACATACTTGGTACAAAATAGGTCAATGAAAATACCGGGTCATTACATCCTACCCCTCTAACTAAAAATTTCGTCCTGAAATTTGCATATTCTCTTCAAATAGCTCTGGGTACTTTTCTCTCATCTTATCTTCGAGTTCCCAGGTGGCTTCTTCTTGCCCATGGTGCCTCCATAATACTTTTACCAGATTTATTGACTTGGTTCGAAGCTGTTGAACCTTCTTGTCTAAAATAGCTTCGGGTTTCTCCTCATAGCTTAAGTCGGGGTTAAGAATCATCTCTTCTTGGTGAATAACGTGTTTTGGGTCAAACACGTATTTCCTGAGTTGAGATACGTGGAACACGTTATGCACGTTCCCAAAGCTCGGTGGTAACGCCAGTCGGTATGCTACCGACCCTATTCTTTCTAGGATTTCGTAGGGTCCTACGAAACGGGGTCTCAGCTTTCCTTTAACACCGAATCTAACGATCCCTTTAGACGGTGATACTTTCAAGAAAACTTTATCTCCCACCTCGAATTGTAGTTCAGTTCTGCGGGTGTCGGCATAGGATTTCTGTCTATCTTGGGCTTCCTTAATTCTTCCTTGGATTTGTCGAACAATCTCGATCATTTCACTAACCGAGTCAGGACCCACTATTGCTCGCTCGCCGACTTCATCCCAATAAAGCGGCGATCGGCACTTTCTTCCGTACAGGGCTTCGTACGGCGCCATTTCTATTGTTGCCTGGTAGCTATTGTTGTAGGCAAATTCTATCAATGGTAGTACTGCTTCCCAGCTCCCACCTCTGTCGAGAACCACAGTTCTTAGCATATCTTCTAGAGTTTGAATCGTTCTTTCTGACTGTCCGTCAGTCTGTGGGTGGAAGGCAGTACTGAAGTTCAGTCTCGTGCCTAGTTCTTTTTGCAGGCTCATCCAAAATCTGGATGTGAATTTCGAGTCTCGATCTGAGGTGATCGATACTGGTACGCCGTGGAGACGTATAATCTCGCGAACGTACAGTTGGGCTAACTTATCCGATCCATAGGTGATCATTATTGGTATGAAATGAGCACATTTCATGAGTCTGTCCACAATCACCCAGATAGAGGTGTTTCCACGCTTGGACTTAGGCAATCCTGTCACAAAATCCATAGCGATGTGCTCCCACTTCCATTCCGGGATTTCTAAAGGTTGTAGCTTCCCATAGGGTCGCTGGTGTAGTGCCTTGACTTGCTGACAAGTTAGACATCTTTCCACGAAGGATGCTATGTCTCGTTTCATTCCTTCCCACCAGAATTTCCTCTTCAGGTCACGGTACATCTTTGTACTCCCGGGGTGAGCGGTGTAGGGAGTGTCGTGTGCATCACTCATGATTATCTCCTTTATTTCTGGATCATTCGGAATACATAGCCTTCCCTCGAAAGTGATGGCATTATCGGCTCCTTCTTGATAATTCGGGGTTTCGTTCTTTCTCACTTGGAGTCTGATCCTTTCTAAAGCTTCGTCTGTCCTTTGGGCCTCCAGAATCCTGTTCCGTAAGTCGGGCTCGACTACTAGAGTAGCAACGATTCCTTCTACGGTCTCGGGAGGTGGTAAAACTTCTAAGTTCATCTTGCTGAACTCCTTTATGAGTTCCGCCTCTTGAGTGAGGAGACAAGCTAGTTTTGAAGATGTTTTACTACTCAAGGCGTCGGCTACTACGTTAGCCTTACCCGGATGGTAGTTTATGCCGCAATCGTAATCCTTTACTAGGTCAAGCCATCTCCTCTGTCTCATGTTGAGATCCTTCTGCTCGAAGAAATATTTGAGGCTTTTATGATCTGTGAAGATCTCGCACCGAACTCCGTAGAGGTGGTGTCTCCAGATTTTTAAGGCGTGTACGACGGCAGCTAACTCCAGATCATGGGTAGGATAATTGAGCTCGTGTGGTCTGAGCTGTCGGGATGCATAAGCTATCACCTTCCCGTCTTGCATCAGTACACACCCTAGCCCGATTTTGGATGCGTCGGTGTAAACTACGTACTCCTTGTGGGGTTTTGGAACTGCGAGCACAGGAGCAGTGGTCAATTTCTCCTTTAGCAGTTGGAAGCTAGCCTCGCATTCCGGCGACCACTTGAATTTGATCCCTTTCTGGAGAAGTTGGGTCATCGGTCTAGCTATTTTGGGGAATCCTTCAATGAATCTCCGATAGTACCCTGCTAATCCTAAGAAACTTCTGATTTCATTAGGAGTTGTGGGTGCTTTCCATCCTTGTACCGCTTCCACTTTAGCTGGGTCTACCTTAATCCCTTCTGATGACACAATGTGTCTGAGAAAAGCTACTTCGTTGAGCCAGAACTCACATTTACTGAATTTAGCATAGAGTTTCTCGCTCCTAAGGGTTTCCAAGACGATTCTCAGATGATTCTCGTGTTCGTCTCCATTCTTAGAGTAGATCAGAACATCATCTATAAATACCAGGACAAATTTATCAAGGTATGGGTGGAAGATGCGGTTCATCAGGTCCATGAACACGGCGGGTGCATTAGTCAATCCAAACGGCATCACTACAAACTCGTAGTGTCCATAACGGGTTCGGAACGCCGTTTTGGGAACATCTTCTGTTCGGATCCTTAGTTGGTGGTAACCCGATCTTAGATCGATCTTTGAGAAGACGCTTGCTCCCTTCAGCTGGTCAAACAAGTCATCTATTCGCGGTAATGGGTATCGGTTCTTCAAGGTCATCTTATTCAGGCCTCGGTAATCTATACACATCCTTAGGGTGCCGTCTTTCTTCTTTACGAAGAGTACTGGAGCTCCCCAAGGGGATACGCTGGGTCTGATAAAACCGAGATCTAAAAGTTCCTGGAGTTGGATCTTGAGCTCCTCCAACTCCTTCGGTGCCATCCTATAAGGTGCCTTGGAAATTGGTGCAGATTCGGGTTCTAGATCGATCGTAAATTCTAATTGTCGGTTTGGAGGTAGGCCCGGCAACTTTTCTGGAAACACGTCAGGGTATTCCCGTACGATGGTTACGTTCTCGATTTTTTGCTCTTCTTTGGTTCCTCCATTCAAAGAGACTAAGTACGCCGAGCAACCTTTCTTTACCAATTTCTCGGCTTGTAAGGCTGAGATAATCGACTTCCTTCGAGTCGCGGTGATCCCATGAAAACTCGTAGGTTCCTTCCCAGGGGGTCGGAAAGATATTTGCCTCTCATGGCAAAGGATCGTGGCATAGTTTTCAGCTAGCCAATCCATTCCTAGGATTATGTCCACGTCATTCATCGGTAGTATGCTAAGATTGTTCGCTAGCACCTTAATAGATCCTATGTTCAGGCTCAGATTCGAGCAAGCATGAGTGATGGTAGTGAATCCTCCTAGAGGTGAAGAAACATTCATGGATGCTCCTATAAGCTCCGAATCCAATTCTAGGTTCTCTACGCATGACTTAGCAATGAAGGAATGAGAAGCTCCCTTATCAAATAAAATTATCACTGGGGTGTCTAGGAGTATTCCCATACCTGTCAGATTTCCCTGACTCCCTTCTGGCTGCTTCTGGTTCATTGCATAAGCCCGGGCTCGCTGTGGCTTCCTCTGTGATGGGTACTGAGGGTACTGGGGTGGAGGTGGCGGCAACTGGTGTTGCTGCTGCTGAGCCTGAGGCTGAGCCTGCATGGCTCGAACATATTGCCTCTGATTTGGTTGGTTAGGCCTGGAGCCTCCTCCTTGCTGCTTTGTGGGACAGTTCCTAGCTATATGTCCTTTCTGTCCACAGGCGAAGCAGCTATCGCTGCAAGCCCGGCACTCTCCCAGGTGCATTTTCTTGCATTTCATGCAAGTGGGATATTTCTGTGGGTGATCATTGGCTGGTGCTACAAAGTTTGACCTTTCCGGGTGGTGGGACCGATTTTGCACTTCCCATGGCTTCTTCTGAGCTGTGTTGCCCCGATTGTCCTCCCACTTGCGCTTCCCTTTATGGTTCTGGGAAGGTGTTGGGGTGAACGCTGGTGGTGCCGCAGCCACTGCTCTCTCTCCTGGCATAGCCGCCTCGATGTCTAGGGCGTAGCTTAGTGATTCTGGGTAGGATAAGCCCCCGTGGCTAGCCAGCGCCATCCTGATCTCGTGTCTCAGTCCGGCACAGAATTTCTCAGCCATCTTTTCATCGGTATCCACCTGCTCTGGGGCATACCGAGACATGTCGCAAAAGGTCCGGTCGTATTCCGTGACCGACATCCTCCCTTGCTTCAAGTTATAAAATTCCATTTCCTTCTTCTTCCTATAGCTTTTAGGAATATACTTATCGTATATTCCCGTCTTAAATTCCTCCCAAGTCATATTCTCACGCTGCTCAGGGGTCATTGTCTTCCTCCTGGCCTCCCACCAGAAGTCAGCTGAACCCGTCAATTGGAAAGAAACGCACGTCATGCGCTCCTGATCCGTGCAACGGAGGAAATTGAAAATGCGTTCCAATGCGCGCACCCATACCTCTGCTTCAGCTGGGTCACCTAACCCGTTGAAGGTGGGTGGATTTTGTCGGAGGAAGAGTTCCTCGATTCTTCTAGCAGGCGGTGGGTGGGGTGGGGTTACCTCCCGCTCTGTGGCCGGTCCTCTCTCCTCATTATTCAGATTATGTCCCCTTCCTCGGCCTCTCGGGCGTCCTCTTGGCGGCATTCTGGTAATATAAGTGGTTCTTATCTTAGTGGGGAGATTTTGTTGCGTATTTATACTTAATAATATGGAGTCTTACTTAGCATTTGATATTTCGAAGCAATGAAATTTACAGATTTAGAAATAGGTATTGCATATAACAAAATGGACCCTCAAGGTCATCATAATTCATATCATATATTGCCTCAGCGAGGTCTAGCTCAATACAAAATCCTTCTAGGATGCCATCACAATAGGTACTCAGCCTCGAAACACTAGCTACTGTGTTTTCGTGCTGTCCAAAATATCAGATATGTTATACTAGTACGGAACGGTTTATAATAACTATCGTTTCCGACTACAAAATATATCTCATCGGTACGGTCTATACGTATGATCCGTTACTGATGAATACAAAATATCAACCTAGCTACTCCTGGGTGACGCAGCTAAGGTACTCCTCCTCGTCTGGGGCCTCCTCATCCCAGTCGGGCTCCCAAGCCTCATCCTCAGGGTCAATCTCGGGAGCTACCTCCTCCTCCGGGTCCTCATCCGGATCCTCCTCCTCCGGGTCCTCCTCGGGGTCCTCCTCCTCAGGATCTTCCTCGGGATCTTCCACTGGTGCCCCTGCTATCGTCTCACCATATATCCTCAGGGGTTCCCTCGCTCTCTCCAACAGTCTCTGGATCCTGGCGTCGAACTCGTCCCAATCGAGGGGTGCCTCCCTCTTCCGGGAGGGGCCCTCGTCAGCCGTGGTGAGAGTGAGACCTGATCTCTCAGAGCTCCTAGAGTGTGGAAGCTGACGACGATCCTCCTCCGATGTCTCCAGAACTGGGGCCTTGCCCCTATCGTCACCATCCGCTAGTCGGGTCCTAACGAGCCAAAACGGCATCGTGCTTGAGTCGTCGTCGGCAGCTAGGGGTCGACTGGAAGATGGTAGTCGTCGTACTCCTGTAGTGGGGCGAGAGGAACCTGACTCAGCATCGTGGTGCCCTCGGTACTCTGGCATCTGGGTCTGCGGTGGAACGGGAGGTGTAAGGTGCTCCTCTGCAGGGCGGAATGGTTCCATACCATCGTTGCGGGGTGCCTGGAACTCCGGCACCGGCTCGCCATAGAGTAGACTATAAGTCGGAGCTATGGGGATCACTCCTGCCGGAAGGTATGTCTGAATCAGGGGTGCCCAAAATGGTGGCTCGCCCCCTGCTATGATCAGATCGCCGGGTCGAATGTATGGTCCCTCCGGTGGGCTATGGTATGTCTCCCAAAAATGTAGGATCGTGGTAATAAATCCCCGTAAGTCAACCCCACGATCATAACTGGGTCCGATCGGCTGGATAAAATCGCCCACTACCATTCGGGCCCATCCCTGCCACCTGGCAGGCAACAACGGAATCAGTCGCATCACTCCATCCATCTCTGTTGCTCCGTGAAGCCTAGCGGCTTCCCACCTCCTCAAGTAATGACCCAGAAACTCCCCTAAGGTATCCCGCGGGTCGGGTCCGTAGAACTGGTATGCACGTAAAGGATCGGGTCTATGCGTCATCCTCTTCCTAGCAGTCTGAATAAACCTCGCCACTAAAAAGAAATATACAGGTAGTCAGTTCTCGGAATATCACATTCTAAATGTACATCATAAGCCATCATGGTTTGCTTAAGTCAATTGTTCTATTGGTGTTTTGGTTGCTAGTTGGAGGGAATTGCCCTTAAGGTAAAATCTCGTTCGAGGATTGGAATTTGTTTTCTTTAGGTCTTACTGTTCTTGGATACTTAGATTCTTGTTAACCGATTTACGGTTTATTCTTAAGTTTGGAGTTGACGGTGAATCAATAAGTATTGACTCTTACCGCTTTTTGCTAAGTCGAAGAAGATATCGCTATGATTCTTCTTTGTTCATTCGATCCGTTGAGGTGTTCGAGAAAGATCACTCTAGTTTGCGAACTCTTCTTGTTCGAAGGGTCTATGTTTGTCGTTAATTCCTTAGTCATAAGGAAAGATTCTTAAGTTCTAGAGATTCGAATTTAGAGCGAGAGATTTGATTCAAATCTCTCTATACTTGGAAGCTTTTATCGTAAGGCGTGTGCCACGTCTAGAGGGGCAGGATACGCCGGGGTGCTAGGCTTTCGTCGACTCGTTTGGTTAGTCTAGTGAAACGATACTAGACTCGAGGTTTGAAGAAAGACTCTTGGGTATAGAGCACAAATGCTCTGATACCACTCTGTCACGCCCGCTTTCTACTAATTCTAGTAAAGCCGGGAACATGACCAATGAAAGAATAAATGACAAGAGAAAGATGATAAATATTCCCTTTGTTGGGAACCCCATAAAATATTCTAAGTTTTGATGATGCTTCTTCAAAACACACTTGGTATAATACATGTTCTGTACCCTTTGTTTTTGGTTTTAGCTTAACAGATAGTCGAAGCTTCAAACAGAAGGATAGAAGTTGTCTAAGACAGATACTAAAACCAGCCAGTCTCAAGCAGAAGGCTGGAGCAGAAGGCTAAGTCTTAAGACAGAACGCTGAACCAGCAAGTCTCAAGACAAGAACGCTAACCAGCAAGTCTTAAGACAGAACGCTAACCAGCAAGTCTCAAAACCAGAGAGTCTCAAAACCAGCAAGTCTCAAGACAGAATGCTAAACCAGAGAGTCTCAAAACCAGAGAGTCTCAAAACCAGCGAGTCTCAAGACAGAATGCTAAACCAGAGAAAGCTCAACCAGCAAGTCTCAAGACAGAATGCTAAACCAGAAAGTCTCAAAATGAAGCTAGTCAACTTTGACAAAAAAAGTTAAAACCAGAAAGGCTTCAAACAGAAAGATGGAAGATGCTTCGAGCAGAAAGTACTTCTACCAGAAAGTACTCTACCAAAAAGTATTCTACCAGAAAGTACTCCTACCAGAAAGCATTGTCTACCAGAAAGAAGTTCAACCAGAAAATGGTTAACGTATGCTCAACCAGAAAAGCATCTCAACCAGAAAGTCACTAGACCAGAAAGGATACATCCAGAAGGGTAGAAGCAAACCAGATAGAGAAGAACCAAATCTGTCAATGAAGCATTAAAGACTTTCCATCAAAGAAATAGAAACTGAATCATTGATTGATATGAAGAAGGAAAGCAAATCACAGATGATCTGCTTACCATTCATAAAAGATTCAATCAACAAATCTACAAGGAAATAAGAGATACGATTGATTGGCAATTAACAAATCAAATCAAGCCAATCAACAAACGGCTAGAATTTCAAATTCAGAGCCTATATAAGTTTGAAGATTTAAAGTCTGAAGAAGAGAACAAGAATATTAACAAGCGCTATACAGCAGAAACACTTTCAAGCACTCTATCTCTAAATCAGACTTAAGCTTCAACCTGTTCGTGATCATAATCACACCAAACCACCTCGATTCAAGTCTGTCTTATCGAGAGAAGGAGATCTTTACTAGCTAGTAGTTTTCTAGTGGATTAACGTGAAGATAGCCTCTGATTACAGTAGTTTTCTGTAAGTTGTAAAGGGACACGACCCTTATTCGTGCATAAGTTTCAAACCAGTTTGTACTTGGAACTTGTGGCTCGTTCTCAGCGAGGTTAAATAAGAAGAGTATCCTAGTAGTGGATATCTAATCCAGTTTGGATTAGACCGTGGACGTAGGGGGTTTCCCGAACCACGTAAAAATAACTGTGTTATTTAAATTCTGCATTTTATATTCAGTTGTTTTTATTCTGCATCTATCATACTCATTCAAATCTGCATTCTTAATCAACTTCTTAAATACTCGATTAAGTCTTCAAAGATTTTCATAACAAGAGCACTGGCTAAAGTCCACCATTATTCCGCACACAATACATAGTTTGGAAACAAGTTCACACTTGCTTTCTGCTTTGTATATCTCACTTGAGAGAATTTATTTGGATAGAATCTAATTGATTGAAAATCAATCTGTTCTATCACTTTGAGCAATCTGTAAACCAGAAAGCTTTCATCTCTCTGATTAAATTAGTCAAGTAAACTGAAAAGTTTGCATTTGGTGTATCCCCCCCCCATACACCAAACCCTGCTCTTTCGGGACCAACAAGTGGTATCAGAGCAGTGGTTCATACGACCATTGTTTTGTTTTCACAAGGTTAATACCTGCGTGGTCAACTTGAATAGATCTAGAAAATCTTTTCATCATCTGCATATTATCTGTTATGGAATCATCTGTTATCAGGGCATGCGAAGAATTCTCCATCCAAGGTTACAGAGAATGGAGCTTCAGAATCAAGATGTGTCTCAAAGCTCATCACTGCCTGATGTGGAAGGTGATAGAAGAAGGACCTTTGGCAATTACCGAAGAAACCACTCGTATCACTGAGACAGGAGCAGTGAAGGAAACTGTACTGAAAGACCCCAGAAAGTATACTTCGGAAGAAAGAAGAGAAGCAAATCTTGATGATTTTGCTAAAGGAGTTATCTCCAGCACTGTAAAAGGAGTTCATCTGGCCAAGATCCAAGATCTTGATACAGCCAAAGAAATGTGGGAAGCACTAAGAGATCTCAGCCTAGGATCTGAAGCTATGATCGAGAACAAGCTATCCCTAGCATGTAATAAGTTCGATGAATTCAAAATGAAGCCTGGAGAAACTATTGAACAAATGAAGAACAGGTTCACTGAAGTATTACTTGAGGTGTCTGCCTTCAAAAAGGATAAGTACACACAGAGAGAGAAGAATCTCAAGATTCTTAGAGCTTTACCACCAAGCTGGGAAATCTATTCAGCTATGCAACCTCTACGTGCTGATTTCAATGATCTGTCTGTAGAAGCACTATTTGATCATCTAGCTGTCCATGAATGTGACATCAGAAGGATACATGGACCAGATCACTCCTCCAGCAAGAAGAATGAAACTAGCACTAAGAAGGAGAAAGAGACTGCCTTCAAAGCGAAGTGCAAAACAGATGAATCAACTTCATCTGTTGCATCAGAAGAAGGAGGATATGATAAGTTACTGAAAGAATTCTCATTGATTGCTAAGAGAATGGACAAGATGGAAGTCAGATCAAGAAAGTATCGAAGGTTCTACAAAGACAACAAGAGTAGATACCAGAAGAACAAAGAAGCAGAACGATCTGATGACAAAACAGAAAGAAGAGGTAATGGTAAAATCACTAATCCTACTGACTATACTTGCTATGGTTGTGGAAGAACAGGACACTTCAAGACAGATTGTCCTGACCTATCCAAAAGTCAGAGAGAAGAACTACGAGCTAAAAGGGACAGAAAGCTAAAAGCTCAACGTAAAGCTATGATAGCAGAAGAAAAGGAAGAAGATGATTCCAGCTCAAGCCATCTATCTGATAGTTCAACAGAAGATGATGAAGCATTCTTTGCTAAAGAAGAAGAAGACTGGGATGAATGCTTTGCAGGACTAGACAACGGTCTAGATGATGTAGAGGTAAATTCCTACAACTCTAATTCTTCAAATAATACTGAACTGGAACAGGAAACAGAAGATCAAGATGAATATTCTTGGGATGAAGTTAATGAGATGTTCAAGAGTTACTCAAGTATCAAGAGACTTTTCAGAGAAGTTGTTGAAGAAAATGACAGATTGAAGAAAACTGAAGAGATATTGAGTAAAGCAAACACTAAGTTTGTTGCTAACATCAATGTTCTGGAAGAACAGATCAAGAGCAAAGACAGTGAGATTCATTCCTTGAACTCAAAAGTCAAAGATCTTATAAATAGGAATAACATTGCTGAAGAGAAGATCAAGAAAGGAAAAGAAATGATCTACAAGAGTGATGAACGTGCTAAACTGCTAATTAACATGCAGCAAAAGGGCACTTCTGGATTAGGATATCCAGGTCACACAGAAAAAGCAGCAGGTCCAATGAAATTCGTACCAGAAAGAAGACAGATACCAGATCAAGTAATAAATTTGAAAAACAAGAAAGATCTTCCCCAGAAGATGATGATTAAGCAAGCTGGTAACAGACAATATCATCCAATCAAAGGATATCCTGCTAACTACACTGAATCTAAACAACAGCCCAAAACTAAAGTCAACAGGACATCACAGAAGAAAGCAGAAAGCAAAGGATCAGAGAGATATCATCCATCTGTTCTTCACTCAAAGTCCATTGTTGATGTGAATGGGAATATCATCACAAGCTACATTACTGTTCCAAATTTAAAGCTATTCTGGATTCAAAAAGGGATCTTTGCTAATAACCAAGCACCCAGACAATAAAGGGTAGCTAAGCTTATCTAATTGCAGGACCAGAAGGCTGCAAGAAGAAGCAAGATTGCAAAAGGAACAATCTGGATAATTGATAGTGGCTGTTCAAAACACATGACATATGACAAGAACCTACTATCAGACTACATAGAGAAACCAGGACCTCATGTCACTTTTGGATGTAATTCAAAAGGATATACCAGAGGATATGGAAACATAAAAGTAGGCAAGACCACCATTTCAAATGTCTCATATGTTGAAGGTCTCAACCACAATCTGTTCTCTGTAAGTCAGTTCTGTACCAATGGTAATCAGATTGTTTTCAATGCTGACAACTGTTTGGTTAAGAACAAGGAAGGAGATGAGATACTCCTTACCGGGAAATTGCAAGACAGATTATATATTGTGCAATGGGACAACCAGATAGAGACCTGTCTGGTCACAAAGACAGTGTCAGAAACTAGCTGGCTATGGCATAAAAGATTAAGCCATCTCAACTTCAAATCAATCAATAAGATTGCACGAGAGAAACTAGTTGAAGGATTGCCAGAACAAGTCTATGACAAAAGTCACGTTTGTGAAGCATGTCAAGCAGGAAAGCAGACCAGATCATCCTTTTCGAGCAAATCTGCCCAGAGCTCAACCAGAATACTAGAATTACTACATTTAGACTTATTTGGTCCAGTCAAACCATTAAGCATAAATGGTAGGAAATATACTCTAGTCATCATTGATGATTATTCAAGATTTACTTGGGTAATATTCTTGCATAAGAAGAAAGAAACTCTGGAGAAGCTGCCAAATTTTCTCAACAAGATCACCAAGAAAAAGGAAGTTTCTGTTACCACCATCAGAACAGATCGAGGAACAGAATTTCTAAACCAGAAAATTGAGGAATATTGCAACCAGATGGGTATCACTCACCAGACATCTGCTGCAAGAACTCCTCAACAGAATGGAGTAGTTGAGAGAAGAAACAGATCTTTAAAAGAAGCAGCTCGCACTATGCTCAACGCAACCAGACTGCCTAAGAAATTTTGGGCAGAAGCCATCTATACAGCATGCTACACCCAGAACAGATCAGTTGTCACCATCAGACATGGGAAGACACCCTACGAGATATGGAACAACAGAAAACCCAGGATTCATTATTTTCGTTCTTTTGGCTGTCTGTGTTACATACACAATAATGGGAAATCTCAGTTGAAAACTTTTGATAGCAAAGCTGATCTAGGAATATTCTTAGGGTATTCTGATGTTAGCAAAGCCTATAGAGTTTTTAACAAGAGGACTCACATTGTGGAAGTAACACCTCATATTGTTTTTGATGAATCTGGTATTAGTGACAGAGAGCTAGACATTGATCAAACACATGACCAGAACATAAACCAGAAAGCAATCCAGAACAAGAATCAGAAAGAAAAAGGGATTCTGTTAGAAGATATTCTAATCTGGAATACATCAGAAGAATATGAAGTTGAAGTTCCAAACAATGCTGAAGCAGCAAGCTCACAGCAAGGGGGAACAGAACAGATTAGACCAGAAGGCAATCAGCCAGAAGGTGAAAATAATCTGAATGAACCAGAACCAGATCAACCAGAGGAATCAAGCAATACAAATGGTTGGAATAATGATCAAGAAGAACCAGAAGATGAAAATCCATTCCAAACTTCTCATCCAGAATTTGAGGACCCAACAAGTGAACCAGAACAGGAGACATCAGAAGAGGAGATGTCTAGCAGAAGGAAATGGATTCAAGAAAATCACCCTTCTGAACAGATTGTTGGGAACCCAACAGATAGAGTGAGAACCAGAAGAATGCATGGAGAAAGTGCACTTCTCAGCTGTTATCTATCACGTATTGAACCCTCGGACACCTATGAAGCGCTTAGAGATGCAGACTGGGTCATAGCTATGCAAGAAGAACTCAATGAGTTCAAGAGAAACCAAGTCTGGTATATGGTAGACAGACCAAAACATCAAGGAGTGATAGGTGTAAAATGGGTATTCAAAAACAAACGAGATGAAAATGGAGAAGTAGTCAGAAACAAGGCTAGACTAGTTGCAAAGGGATACAATCAACAGGAAGGTATCGACTTCGATGAAACCTTTGCACCTGTGGCCAGATTGGAAGCAATTAGGCTATTTCTAGCATATGCTGCAT
Source organism: Leonotis leonurus (assembly GCA_026898415.1). Classification (NCBI taxonomy): domain Eukaryota; kingdom Viridiplantae; phylum Streptophyta; class Magnoliopsida; order Lamiales; family Lamiaceae; genus Leonotis; species Leonotis leonurus. The sequence goes on along the minus strand of JAPKLX010000136.1, from coordinate 1,318 downwards.
ACAAGAGATTCAAAGTATACCAAATGGATGTTAAAAGTGCATTCCTAAATGGCATACTAGAAGAAGAAGTATATGTTGAGCAACCACCTGGATTTGAAGAAGAAAATCCTGACCAAAGAGTATATAGACTAGCCAAAGCTGTCTATGGGTTGAAACAGGCACCCAGAGCGTGGTATGAAACATTATCAACATTCCTACTGGAATCAGGCTTCAGAAGAGGTTCTGTTGACAAGACACTGTTTATCATCAAAGTCAAAGAACATATTCTGCTGGTCCAGATATATGTCGATGACATAATCTTTGGATCACAATCTCCCTATCTGTGTGACAAATTTGCAGAACTAATGAAGAACAAATACCAGATGTCCATGATGGGTGAGATGAATTTCTTTTTAGGATTGCAGGTAAAACAATTACCAGATGGTATCTTTGTTAATCAAGCAAAGTACATCAACGATCTGCTAGTCAAGTTTGGAATGAAGGATAGCAGAACAGTAAAAATTCCAATGCAATCAAATGGAAAGATAGATCCAGACCCAGAAGGAAAACTAGCAAATATTACTCAATATAGAGGAATTATTGGTTCTCTGCTATACCTTACAGCAAGCCGTCCAGATATCACATATGCCGTTGGAGTTTGCGCCAGATATCAAGCCAATCCTAAAGAATCACACATGGAAGCTGCCAAAAAGATACTTAGATATCTTAAAGGCACAGCCAATATTGGTCTCTGGTATCCACAAGATGATAATTTTGAGCTTACAGGTTACTCTGATTCAGATTATGCAAGATGCAAACTGGACAGAAAGTCAACCTCTGGAACGTGTCAATTTCTTGGAAACAAGTTGATATCTTGGTTTTCAAAGAAACAGACATCTGTTGCTACATCAACCACAGAAGCAGAATATATGGCTGCTGGAAGCTGTTGTGCACAGATACTCTGGTTGAAACAGCAATTAAGAGATTATGAGATTGATGTAAAGGAGATACCTATATTCTGTGACAGCTCAAGTGCTATAGCTATAACACAGAATCCAGTACTCCACACAAGATGCAAACATGTCGATGTGAGACATCATTTTATTAGAGATCATGTAGAGAGAAAACACATCAAGATTGAGAAGATTCATACAGACATCCAACGTGCTGACATCTTAACTAAAGCATTACCAGATGAAAGATTTAAGATGCTATGTGGAAAACTTGGACTACTCAGTCTGGATGAACATGACCAGAAGACTACAAGATAGCCATGACCAGAAGGTTACCAGATAGTCATGACCAGAAGACGACCAGATAGTCATGACCAGAAGACTAC
>JAPKLX010000148.1:691756-770600 GCA_026898415.1 Leonotis leonurus | reverse complement strand
AAACGAAGTAGGAACTTGAAAGCCTAAACTTCGTCTTTAAACGAAGTGGCTACTTGAAAGCCTTAACTTCGTCTCTAAATAAAGTGGCTACTTGAAAGCCTAAACTTCGTTTTTAAACGAAGTGGTTACTTGAAAGCCTTAACTTCGTCTTTAAACGAAGTGGCTGCTTAAAGCCTCAACTTCGTTTTTAAAACGAAGCGGCTACTCAAAGCCTTAACTTAGTCTACAGACGAAGTGACGATTCGAAAGCACCACCAACAATCTTGAAGCAAACTTGATTATATGATCAAGAAAAGCTTTAGAGACGCCATAAAAATAAAACTTTATTTCACTTGAGAAAATATTACATCAAGGTGGAGGGTCCGAGCTCAAAGGTTTACTAAAGCTAAGATACTTCTCTACAAAGCCCGGACCCGAACTTGAACTAGAACCATGGCTGAGCACCGAATCTAAAAAAGTCATTCCTTGACCGCGGCCGAAGCCCCGTCCTCGGCCCCGACCTGCAGGAGCAGCTCGACCTCGGCCCTCTGAAGCACGCCGGCCACCACCTCGGGACATTATAGCATATGTTTGCTCCCGGGTTAAAGCCGCGCTGGGAGGGTGCACGCCCGTTAAGTTCCCTTCCAAAAAGTCCTGCGAAGACGAATCGAGCGAAGCATTCCTGGACTGCATCCACCTTTTTAGCTTCGGGTTCCTATTCAAAACTGTCTTGTATAAGGACCCCAGCTTAAGAAGTTCGTCCTCTTTCTCACGAACTTGCCAGGAATCAGTGCCATATTCCTCGATGTATCTCTTCACTCGAGCACGGACTTCTTTAATATTCGTATGGGTCTCGTAAATGGTCAAACGTCCGCTCTTGTGAAGGAGATCTTCATACTCTGTATGCTCTTCCACCATGGCCTTAAAAGTTTGGATATCATCCACAGCCTGCTTGAATTTGTCGTCGAGCTCCAGATACTTAGCATGCATCTCGTCAAGCTTTTCCTGAGCTGCCTGAAGCTTCACTTTGACCTCGATCTCGATGTTATTAGCTCGGTCTTTCCAAGACGAAGCATCGACCTCGGCCGCATCAACAGCTCGACGAAATGCAGATATTTCTTTTACATAATGAGAAGCGTCGTAAAAATCAGGAGCAGACTACAAAGCAAAACAAGCACAATTCAATAAAAGGTGTTTTTATAAATGGCTGAAAGCAGCAAAAGAAACGCCACCCTAATGGTGACGAAGTACAAATCTAAAAGTCAAAACAAGAAAGAAAAAACAAGAAATGCATGAAATGAGTCACTCAACCCCATCACGGTTTCCTTCTTCCGTGCCGACCTCTTGCTCCTCCGTGGCGCCGACCTCCTGCCCCCCTCCAGAGGCGCCGACAGCAGAATCTCTCACCAGCTCGGCAATGACAGCTTCCAGCTTGTCATCCCTATACACCGGGCAATGTCGAACTGCCCTCTCCGACAACAGGGATTTATGCCGAGCCAGCCTCTCCACCACCGGCACCTCTGAAGTGCACCCCACCAGCACCTCGGCGTATTCCGAAGCATCTCCTCCTCTGACATCGCCGCATACCCGTACTTGGCCTTATCCAAGTCCGGGTAGTCTTGAGCGATCAGATCGATGGTCGCCGCGGAAATCGAGGTGCTCATGGCACCCACCAGCTGCGTGGCCATCCCTCCGAAGTGTTGGGAACGGAATATCCGTTCAGTAAAGGCCCGGAGCACACCGCCTTGGCCAGCAACGACGCGGGCCATCTTCTCCCGCTCTCCCGCAAGCTGAGCCTTCAGCCCATCTACCTCGGCCTCCAGGTCGGCCGCCCTCTTCCTCACCTCCTCGGCGACTTCGAAGGCCTTAGCCTCCTGCTCCGCCGCCTTTTGGCCTTGGCCTCGGCCGCCGCCACCTTCGCAGCCAGGTCGGCCCTCGCTGCTCGAAGCTCGGCAGACAAGCTTTGGAACTGAGCGACTCCGCCGGTCACGAAGTTCGCCAAGCCCTTCAGCCCGGCCAACGCCACTTCGGCCTCCTGCACAAGATATATCAATATAAAAAAAGAAAAAAAAAAGGAAGAAAGAAAGAGAAAGAAGAAAGTAGCCCATACCTCGGGAAACGACATCTCCCGAGATGCCTCCAGGCCGGAGGGTTGGCCACCCGAACTACTCACCACCTCCCTCCTAGGTGGAGACAGATCTATGACAGGCGAGACGAGCTGCGAGCTCTCCCCACCCGCCATAAGCAGGTCTGACCCCCTCTCCGCCGAAGCCTGAGGCGGCGTCCTCTCCACTGCCGAAGAAGAAGGCCTTGCCCTCTTCTTCTTCCTCTGAAGAACTGCCTGGAGCGCTTCGGGATTCACTGCAAATACAAAGAGAATCACATTAGAATTCAGCTCGGCTAACACCGTCATTCAGCATGAAGCGGGACGTCACCCAAATCCACGTCGGCAGTAGCGCCGTATGGGCTCAGCCCATACCTCGATAGCTCGGCCTTGGCATAATCCCTCTTAATGGAGCCGAGGTCCACCAAGCTCATTTCAAGCTCACTAACGGGCTCCTCAGTGACTTGAGGCCCGAACTTGGCCTTCAACCAAGCATTCAAGGGCTACCCCTCAGCCCGGCAGAAGAAAATTTTTTTCTGCCAGTTCATCACCTTGGACGGAGTCTCTAATTTAAACCTATTTACGGGCGAAAGATATACCCACCCCGTAGGCCCATGCTTAGCCCGGAAAAATCTAAGCAGTGCCTCTATAGATACCGAACCACCCCGGTGGCCGACCTCCATGCAAAACCCTACTACCTGTTTTATGGAGGGCGGCGCTAACTGACCTAGAGGCAGGTGGAATTTTTCTAAAAACTCAACAAAAATAGGATACAAAGGAAAATGAAGACCAAAATGAAGATAATCTTCGTACACGGTAAAAAAACTACAGGTGGAGAGCTACCCCTATCCTCAGCCCGAGGCAAAACCATCTCCACCGATTCTGGAAATAAGAACTTCCTAGCCAAATTTAACATATGCAACTCACTCATGGTAGAAGAATATTCAAGGGCAGCGTCCGACCCAACCAAAGGCAAAAATTCAATCAATTGAAGAGTAGGAGGCATAGAAGCACGGGTAAACACCCTTACGATAACCTTCGCCGGGAAAACCCTAGACGGCGAAGGCAGAAGTTCTATGTTTTCCATATCCACGTCTATTGGGGAAAGAGATGAAGAAGAAGCCATGATGAAAAAGAAGGATACTTACTTGTCGTAAAATTCAGACTACCTTGCTGGTACGAAGAACAACGGCGGCAAAATGCAGAGAACTTTTTGAGAAAAAGATTTGCAGAAAGGTGAAGCTAGGGTTTAAGATGTAGCAGAAAGTGTTTGATGTGCGTACAAAACAAGCTTTTAAAAGCAAAATTTCAGCCTTTTCAAAATCCCGCCTCTTCGTATGCCCAATAAGAAGTCGACGCGTGTCCCACGTGGCTCTCCACAATAGCTGTGCCTTTCACGCTTCCACACAATTCGAGCTCGACCTCGTCTACAGAAAGAAGCTCGGCCAAACTTCAACCTCGTCTATAGAAAGAAGCTCGGCCAAACTTCAACCTCGTCTATAGAAAGAAGCTCGGCCAAACTTCGACCTCGTCTACAGAAAGAAGCTCAGCTAAAAATCGTATCCTCGCTTCTACCCTTTTTAGGGGAGGGATGTGATAGGATGTGGCCCTACTACTAGGCTTAAATGCTGGCCCAATATAATTGGACTTAATTGGACCTCGACAAGTAAACATAAGCTTAAGGGAGCTCGGCTCATTAAGAAGCCCAGAAGTCACTTCGACCCAACAAGCACAGCCCAATAGCTCAGAAGCTCGGCCCACCTCGGCCCACTTCGACCCACGACCTCAGCCCACTTCGACCCACGATCTCGGCCCACGTAACCTTGGCTATAACTATAACTTGTTACCTATAAATATGGCTTCTAAGCTAGATTGAAAGGCAGATTTTCTTTTACTCTCTCAAGAACTCGAAAATATTAATACAAAGGATCTTTTTATCCCGTGGACGTAGATCTAATAAAAGATCGAACCACGTAATCTTGTGTTCATCTCATTTTATATTTTTCCATCGTACAAACACTCTAAAAACGGACGATTGATCAATTACCGAGGGAGAAATGATTAATTAATACTCCATCCGTCTCAATAAGTATGGCACAAAAATTTTGGGTACAGTTATTAAGGATAGTGTATAAAGTAGTATAAGAGTGGTAAAGGTGGTAGGGTCCACACCTTTTTAAAGGGATAACTTTTACTATTTTAGGAATGTGTCAAGCTTAGTACGTGGGACGTCCAAATAAGAGAATTGTGCCAAGTTTAGTGGGACGAAGGGAATATATAATTTATTTTTTACCGAGGGATATTTCGGTCGGCAATTCACTCATATCCCACATTGAAAAAAAAATAGTACTTTTAATGAGTGATTCTCTATAAATAAGAATGCATAATTATTATTATATGTTTTTTTTGGGTCTTTTGGCTAAGATCAAATATATAGTATTTTTTGTTATGAGTTTAATATTTGTACTAAATTATTAAATTTTGAATTTTTCCTATTATAATAATTAAATCACATTTGGAAGAATATTATCAATATATAAATAACAAGTTTTATAATTAATATTTTACCGAGGGAATAAAAATAATTATTATAAATAAATTACTTATTTTACCGAGGGATTCCCGAGGGATTTAATTATTTATTAATATTTATATTTATTATTTTACCATGGGATTGTCAATGGAATGAATTATTTATAAATATTAATATTTATTACTTTATCGAGGGATTGCCGAGGGAATTAAAATAACTAATATAAATTAATTACTTATTTTACCGAGGTATTGCCGAGGGATGATTACCGATGTATGTATTTTCCCTCGGTAATCTCAATTACCGATGATGCTTTTGTTGACAGACGTGTTCCGTTGGCAATCCCTTAATATTTAGTATTGTCAAGGGATTTTTTATTTTTTATCGAGGGATTTTTCCGTCGGTAATTTAAGAATTTTTTATAGTGTATTAGTAAGTGGACATATTTAACGTGTATATATATAACGTGACATATCACGTATTATTTTTCAGATAAAATTTTATTAATTATCAATTTTCACATAGAATTTATTAATCAAGATATTTTCTTAATATAAAAATAAGAAAGAATAAAAATTATATAAAAATAAATGATAATACTAATAGTTATGATGACTTATGCGACACTATCATATAATATCATATAAGTCGTTAGTGCGGCCTGGTGTGGGAGGGAGAGTATTGGTCTTGGTACATATATCTCATCAATTAAAATTAATTGACTTCCAAATATTATTCTCTCAACTAAAAATTTTAACACTTTGATCTAGTACAACTTTTAATATTATATTTTGATTTTGTGTAAGAATATATAGTGAGTGAAGTTTGTGATCCATCTAATTTATTATTTTTAAGTGATTATGTGTATTGAATGGAGTTTGAGTCACGCTTGATTTATTATTTTAATTGAGTTAATGTGTTGAAAGTTAGTCTAATTACTAGGGCTGAGAACTGGAACGGGACCAGGTACATGTCCCAAAGTCCCGATCCCAAAAATACTGATTTTTTAGCTATAGTCTTAGTCTTGTTCGGACTTTGGGACTCTTAAGTCCCAAAATTGGAAAATTTAAAGTTCTGGTCCCGATCCTGAATAAAAATATGCCAAATGATTGCAGAGTTCCGAATGGAAATTTTCTAATTTTACCGGAAAAGTTCCAAGTCCCACTTTCAAATTTAAATGAAAATTTTGTAATGTAAAAATATTTTATGAACGGACCAAAATTTAAAAAAATTTTGTGCATATAAAAGATATAAATGTGAATATAAATACGGTACGAATAGTCAAATTGAGAAGAAACTTATTGGTATTTTCGTTTTAATCGCATAATACATTCGACCACGAAAACTCTATTCTTATTACCCATTTGAACTATCTACAAAAAATGTAATACTCTTTTCTTTTTTGGACATGATCCCACAAAATATTCAATATTTTAAACCTCATATATATTTCATTTTATGAATCGATTTCGCTACTAAAATGCACTTTTGAACTTTAAAAAAAAAAAAAAAAAAAAATTTACTCGTGTTACCTCCTCACAACACATTTCGTAGACAGAGAGTTATGAATAAGGCTGGTAGTCTTCAGAAATTATCATTTGGAAGTCTTAGTATTTTTATTTTTCTTATTAATTTAATTAATGGTAAAACAAAAATTAATTGTGAGTTAATAGAGCATAGTTGAAATATTTTATAGAAAAAATAAAGTAAATCATACTTGAAATTAATAATCAATATTTCTCCTTAATTGCTCTAACAAGACTGGAACTTACAGTAGTCCTGAGCTCAACACATGTTTTCTGTCTAAGACTAAACTAGGGCTGTCAATTTTTGACCCGACACGATAACCCGACACGAACACGCACGAAATTAATGGGTTAGTGTCAAGCCTTATCGGGTTCGGGTCGTTATCAGGTTGACCTGATAAGAACACGAAATTAACAGGTCGGGTTCGGGTCGGGTTCAGATTACCTGATAAGAAAATTTTATAATATATTAATTATTTATATTTTGAAGTAAATGTAATTTGTGATACATTTTTTCTAAAATATTTTGTATATTTTTAAAATCTAAAAATGAATATATTCTATAAATTTTAAAAATTGTGCATTTATTATTTTTTATTATAAATTTATAATTTTTATATTTTTATCATATAAATTTAATTTTTTATCGTGTCGATAACGTGTCGTGTCATTATCGTGTCGTTATCGTGTCGTGTCAACATGAAAGTTATCGTGTTCATGTCGGGTTCATGTCGTGTTCGGGTTTGAGCTTAGTAGGTCGGGTTTGGGTTTGGGTTCGGGTTCAGCAAAATCTTAACAGATCGGGTTTAGGTTTGACCTTAACAGGTTGAGTTGTTATCAGGTCGACCCGATAACGACCCAACCCGCACGATTTGACACCCCTAGACTAAACTAGACTATTGAGCAGGCACCTGTAGTCTTAAAGCTAAAGTGAAAAGTGTAAAGCGAAAATGTCAAATGGAAGCTAAATAAAAAAAGGTTATCACATTTGGAGCTAATGCTATAACTAAACTGCGTTCTTACACAACTCAGATTCTAACAGCTTACATCCCTTGTCGCATGAGGTCAAGATTGAGGATATGATCCTCCTCTGCAACCTTTTGAACTCTTTAGCAAGCTTCACATCCCAATCCGCGTTTTCACTGCATAAGACAAGTGCATCCCATCAAGATACGACACTCTCCAGATCTTTAGCATGCATATGTACAGAACGAGAGATACCTGTCTTCTAGATTCTCATCACTGAGGGCTTCCATCATTCCTTCGAAAGTGGAACTCAGATCTCTAAGTACTTCTAAATCGGTTTCCAAGAGTTCGTGTCTCTGAATCAGAATTGGCTTATATGAGGCAGGCAACAAAGAGTGAATTCCATATTTTCTTAGTAAATTTAGAGGAAGGGGTAGAGAATTTTACAGGGGTGTTTGTCTGGCACGATGAATATCTAGCTCTGCGGAGATGATCCAGCAATGGAGTCGGCAACCCATAGTGAAAGATCTCGTGGTTCTTTGAGAGCCAAGTCCCATGAACCATGTGAGAGCTCCATTCTGATGCAGGAGGAGCTCCGGTTTCAGATTCTTCATCCTCAGCAACGTCGATATCTGATGCAAAAATGATAAACAAATAAATCAAAACATCAATTAGCAAACTGCATTTTCAACTTATATTACCTAGTGGAATGATATCGTATGGATTGTCGCCTCGTGGCAAGAAGCCGTAGAAAGTGAGTAGATGAGAACTGGAGAGGTTCCCATAACTAAGAAAACACTGTTCCCCCGAACGGCACATTCTTGATAAAGGGAATCTCAAGGAATTTGTACATGCATCTATTCTTCCGTAGTGCATTATGTTTGGGCATATCTGTTAACAAGAGAAGCAAAAATTGAGTTAAAGAGCTTCCCTGCTGTCGTTTAACCATCATCAATATAAAAAAGAAAAACGACAAACAAGGTTCAGTATATTACAGAATGATTGAGAAAGCCAGCGACAGGTATCAAGCAGGTCCTTAGCTTTCCATTGGGGAAGATAACCTTCATGCTATTCGAGTACCAGAGCTCACAAGCCCATAAAAATTGCTCCCATGTGTACAACTCTGAGGGGAATACATCCGGAAAATGATCTGATAGTGCTGGAAATAATTCTTCGTATTGGGCGCGTAGGTGCTAAAATAGAAGAAAGTTCCATCAAATTCTCGACATGAAACGGAAGATTTCACAGAAAATGGTGAGTACTATAAACCATAGGTCCAGAACCTAGTAGAGCTAGGTATAAGAATAACCGTATAAGTAATCTTAGCAACCAATAATTTAAAGGGGGGTTTGGGGGGGGTGGAAAAATCATCATAAACATAAAAAAAGCCCAATGAAATACGAAAAGTGAATTTGGAAGACATTTGATCTGGTGTGTTCATTCATACTAACCATACAATACTTCTAGGAAATTGAATACTAACATAAAGTTATAAATCATGAGGCAAAAATGATTGCTTCTCTTTTATAAGTTTATAACTGATGATAATCTATCCCATATCTGAAGGGTAGATTACATCGAAGATGTTCAATTGAAGAACTAAATGGGGAACAAAAGCAATAGTTGAATCATATATTGGCATTAAGTTCTGAAATGATAACAGAGCATATCTGGAATCAAAATTCACAGGCTCAATACCTCTTTGGCTTGTACAATCTCTTCTAACAGCAATGTTCCATCTAAAGCCATGACAGCATCAATTCCAAAGCTCAATCCTGAGATTTTGGGGTCAGAAGAAAAAGTTCAACTAGCAATCCCCGTGTTAGAATACTTAAGTAGGTTCTGCAGAGGCGCAGTAGAAAGAAGAATAAGGTGATACTTCATAAATGAACACAGAAATTTGGGCTGGTAGCACAACACATACCCGTGTGAAAGTTTTTGGGTAGAGTATCAAAATAAAATCTAAATTTGGACTCTTTCTCGTGCTTCTCCTTCATGCTCCACAACAGTAGCATTGTCTCCTCAGAAATCCCATCAATTTTTTTAAAAATAGGAAACTACCTTCAAGTTAAGATTCATTTATGAGATGCTGATAAAGAGTGTTCTTTAGAGAGTCAGCCAAGAAGCAAATTTCTGTATAATGCAAGAAAATTACCATGTCAGACTCGTGTAAACACTCCCCAGATATTATAACAGATACAGGGACCTCAAGCGCAGTATCTCCAACTTGTAGGTCCTCTCGAGCAACGGCCCCTCTTCCTGCTCCTTCAATGTCTAAATAGGAAAAGAATCACTTACATTACATGAATATCAACTCAGTAGATTGCACATATGGGAAGATTACAAACCTTGAAACAGAAAATAGAAAAGGTAAAAAAGGAAAAACCTTTGATATACTAGTGGATACTTTGCTTTTCAATTGAATTTGAAACACAGTACACAGAAGGCTAGTCTTCTAATCTTAGAAGGGCTAAATACAAAAACACTATTAAAATACACTCACAAACTATATCCAGCTTTGTCTTCATGCCATTCTTGACGGCCCAATCAACTAGTTCTTTTTCCTTGTCAGGGCTGCAACCCCCGAATACACTTGTCTCTTCCCTAAATTTTTTTCCAACTTCATGGATCCTATCAATAATTTCCTCTTGTAATTTCTGCTTTATATTTTTCATTGTGCAGCTTTCATTGGATGGTGACTTATTGATGGCTTCACGAACTGAATGGAGAGCTTCCAGCTCATTCCTCGGGCTAACACACTCTTCCAGATTAACAACGTTTCCGCCAAAATACAGTTCTACCTGAAAGAAAAACAGAGAAGAAAACGAAGATAGTTGCTTGCAGGAGTTTCCAGCAATAGAAACGGTCAACCATGGAACATCCAAATGAACATCTTGAAGCGTAAATAATGAGAATGTGTTTATCAAGTAACATAAAGCTCATAGTTGACTTTGTCTTCTCCTTAAGCTTGTTTAGTTAGTTTCAGCTTTGTCTGTAAATTGTAACATTCCCAAGCTCTCTCCAATAAAAGACCGCATTTGTTAATAACGCAATAAAAGCCTTTTGTTTCGAGTAGCTGACATTGGCAATTTCATATACCAACCATACTTCAATGTTATCTCTAAGCATGTTTTCACTTGAAATTAATCTCGCAACTCATCAACCAGTAATTCCTTAAAAAATGAAGTCTTTTTCCAATGTCACTATAAAGATTTATTTTTCTGTAGTATAGAGAAGCTAATGCAACCAAGATGGAAACGCAGAGTTGCAGAAAATATTACCTCATTCAAGTTTATGACTCTCGCCCTTTTGATTAGTAAGTTTAACAATTCATTGAGCTGATCAGAAGTAGATGAGCTCTTCACACACACCGGGCTCTCCACATCCTCGAGTAATTTCTATCACAAAACAAAACAATAAACCAAGTAAGGGAAAAGGAGAAACAGCGTTAACTGGATAGAAATTATAAAACTAAAACCAAAAGTTTCAGAGTTGCTTGAAATTTTCATAGACCTTTTTGTGGAAGAAATTGTCACTTTCCGGAAGCTCAAGAACCAATCTTAATTCGTCGCCGTTCTCATGCTGTCACCAATAATTTCATCACCAAAATCAGTCCACCTCAAACTCGCACACACAAACACATACATTATATAGCACAAAAGAAAAGGATAAGATAAAAGTGATTGCAATAGCGATAAGTAATAAATAAACGTGTTTTGTGAATATTGAATTAGATATCCGCAATACGATGTGTTTAGGGGGAATGAAGTTTACCTTGTCAACTTCCATTGTAGAGTGAAAGAGGTCACTGTTACGAAACGGCGGAAACTGAAGCACGGTGCGGAAGCATAAACTCTGAATAATAAAAAGGAAATACCAAATAAAATTGGACCTCCTAAAGTCGTGAGGTGCGACACCCAAGGGAAAAAGACAAGTCGCATTTAACTAATAGCGGTATTTCTGTTTCAGAGTATTTCCAACTCAAACTAGTCATATCAAATAGTAATTCATCTCAAATACATAAATTTAAGCTTACAAACTAGTCATATCAAACAATAATTCATCTCAAACACATAAATTCAAACTCAAACTTAGCGTGTATCCTTATTCATATCATTTTACGTAATTTCAAAATAAATCTTTATACTTTTCAATTAAAAATTTAATTTAGAATTTAATTATCATATAAATAAAGATAACTAAAATAATCATTTACTAAACGAATAAAATGAAGTAATTGTTAAAATACATTACATTAAAACACAAACTCTAACATAAATTTTAAAAATAAAAAAGATATGTATATTTCTCCCACAAATGAGCAACTAACGCATTTTGAAGTTCAAAATGAGCACCAACATCTCTTATCTCTTTATATTTAGCTACGAAATCATCAAGTGTTTATTTTTCATCATTCGTTAGTGGAGCTCTTGGTTGTGGAGTCTTCATTGAAACTTTAACTGGAGCACTAAGATCATGTTCATCCTTGATTATCATGTTATGCAAAATTATACACGCATTCATAATATCATGTAATAATTCTTTCCTCCAATAATGTGATGGTCGTGTTACAATTGCGAATTGTTTTTGGAGAACTCCAAATGCATGTTCTATGTCTTTTCTACATGATTCTGCTTGTTTCATTGCAAAATACCTTTTAGGCGGAGTACTAGGATCTTTGATCGTTTGCACAATGGTCTTCCATTCAGGATATATGTCATCAAATAAGTAATAACACATATTATATTATTTTCCTTGAAGTACATAATGAGCTGGAGGAGCAATACTTTGAGTCAGATTTTGAAAAAGAGTTGAAGATTCTAATACATTAATATCGTTATTGGTGTCTGACAAACCAAAATAAGCATACTATATCCAAAGATCGTAATCATCAACAACTTCGAGAATAACTGTTGGAGATCAACTGCGACCTAAATATTTTCTGCCCCAGGTGGTAGGACAATTTTGTCATTTCCAGTGCATACAATCTAAATTGCCTAGCATTCCAGAAAATCCACGTATTTTTAGCAATGTAGAGAAGTCTAGCAATATCATTAGGTGTTGTTTTTCTTAAATACTGACATGAAAATATCTCTATTATTGCTCGACAAAATATTTTCATGCTCTCAATAGCAGTAGACTCACAAATTTTAATATACTCGTTTGTGACATCTGCAGTAGAACCATATGTCAATATACAAGATGTTGTTGTTACCTTTTGTAGGGGAGATAATCCGAGTCTTCCTCGACTATATGCTCTTTGTTGGAAATATGGATCATGTCCCTTGACCGCATCAACAATACGAATGAACAACGAGCGAGACATTCAATATCTCCTATGAAACATAACATCATTGTACACCGGATTACTAGCAAACTAATAATTGTACATCATACGATCGGTGGCCTCTCGATCACGGTTGATGACTATGTGACCATGAATTGAACCACCGTGTGTCGGTTGTTGGTTTTGATGATTAAGAAGATGTTCGATTATCATGTTGTTATTATTGATAATACGATACATTGCTTCTTGATTATTCAAATGGTTAGCTATGATTTCTTCATCATCCAATGAAGAAGATGATGACGAAGAGCCCAAATTGAAATTCATTTAGAAAAAATGAAAAATTTTAGTAGACAAGTATGTGAAATTGTGGTGTATTTCTTGTTAAAAAAATTCAACTATATATTGAGTTAATGGGTAAGAGATAATTGATAAAATAATGAGTCTATACAGGTGTAATGTGTAGTCATTTCGATAAGAGACGATTGATGAAATAATTAAGTTAATGGGTAAAAGACAGTGGACAAAATAAATGAGTGCATGAGATAGTGAATGTATATATGTGTAGTGTGTAGTCATTTTAGCACATATATAATTGAGATCATGAGTGTAAGATATAGTTGATGTATAGAGGTGTAGTGTGTAATCATTAATTGTGATATTGAGAAAGAGATAGTGGATAATGGGTGAAATAATTTCAGTGCATATATAATTGAAATAATGGTATAAGAGATGTTGAGTGTGTAAAGATGTAGTGTATTGTCATTTCAGTGCATGTATAATTGTAATTTCCGCTCTTTTGCTGGTATCATTAATGCATATTGAATATATCATTAGGATGATTTACGTCTATAGTCATAATATCGATTAACACATTAATAGTAGTAGTTCTTAAATCGCACAAATTCATTAAAACCTGCTCCATTGAAAACCTCATCTTAACATAAAATGTTATTGAGAAGTGAAAACTTAAATGAAGATTAAAATATCTTTATCATGACCCATTTATTATTATTATTAAACCATAATTTGAAGATTACTTGAAGTCAGTAATGCTAGTTGGTAACATAATATCAATTGAACTATTATCTCATTTCAATGGATCCTGACTAATTGTAGTTATTTCGTCTTATGATTCGATAATATTAGTTTGCAATTATCATTCTATGATATGAGACTATGGTAGAATGTTAATAATATGCAATTATCATTCTATGATATGAGACTATGGTAGAAGGTTAATAATATGAATTAAAGAATAAGGACCATAGTGATGGCCATATGATCTGTACCTTATAAAATATATATTACATACTCAACTATATTCCAAAAATTCACATTCTTAATTCAATAAAATACAGCTAGCTAAAAATAGAAGAGGGGAGGAAGACAACCTAGATTAAATAAACTAATATTTGAAGTATCTAAGCTATAAAGTAGTACATACCAAATCTGAATATTAAACATAAAGGGGTCTGCAAAGGCATTCCTAATACATAACAAAAAAAAATTGAACTTAAAAAGAGAAAGATACATATTAATGAAACATAATAGAGAATAGAGAATAGAGAATAGAAGGCTGTCTAGGGCAGCCTTCTCGAGCAGAGGGAGAACCTTGGGGACAACCTTCCCCTGCCACACAAGGGATCCCTACAACATAAAACAAATCCCTTTCCCCTGCCTTCCATACTGAGAAACCTTGCTGTCAACCTCTTTTCTAGCCGTGCTGCATCCTGGAAGTTTCTGGATAATAAAACACATACAACTTCCGAAAGGACACAATACATTTTTGTGAAAAATAAAAGAAAGAGAGAGAAGTGCTGATATAGAACAACACTGTAGAGAAAGGCAGCAGCTTGTGCAGTACCCTTGGGCAATGAACTCGGCCAGCTTTTTCTCTCCCAACACTTCAAGATCTGCTGCCCCAACTAAATGACAAAACCCTGCAGCATAAACTAGAAATAGAAAAAAAAAGAAAAGAGATCAAATTAGAGATATGGTGGGGTAATCCCCTAGCAGATTCTACAACATTTAGATATAGCAAACCTCACCTCAAGTCAACTCTAAGGACACCAACTTCACCACTATATATATAAATACCTCTACAATACAGAATCCTTTTCCCAACAACACACCTCTAATCAGTTTTAAAACACCAAACTACTTAGAAAAAAAATCTTGATAAGAGCATAGAAGAAGAACCTGTAGAAGAAGGTCTTACCCAGGTCCTTAGTAAAGCTAATCCGAAGTAGTGGAAACTTGATGAGGTAAAACTATTCTTCAAATTCTTTTACCTTAATGTTTCTTTTAGAATATGAACATAAACAGTTAACTTAACCAAACATGGAAAGCACAATAACATGCTCCCTACCTTTCAATCAAAAATTTCAGCAACAAAACACCTAGCAAAATATAGAGTAACAAAGGAGAGAAGTCATGACAATTATATGTGTATATATGCGATTTTGACATGTGTCTACTGAGTACTTTTGTATTGAGCCCTGCATGTATTTCTAAACGTGCAGGTTGAGCGATGGTGAATGAGGGGTGCTATGTTCGGGCTCTTTGTCAATCTCTTATTAGTTGACTCTTGGAGCTTCTACGTGTCTTCATACATGTAGAGCTTTTATCGATCTGAGTAACTTTCCGCTGCTAGTTTGAGACTGTTATGTGATACACTTGAGACTCCAGTTTCTTTCATGTTAAGTTGTATTGTATTGAGCCTAAGACTCAAGTCCTTTTTATGCTAACCATGTACGATGATTTATTCGACTTGTTATGAGATATTCTTGTTCAGCTCGTCCTTGTTCCTTTTTCCCATTCTATTCCCGTTTCTTTAATCCCTTCCCTAGTCACGATTTCCCCGACTATACTATCCTTCGTAAAGTGCGGTCGTGACAAAGTGGTATCAGATCATTTCTTGCTCTGAACCCAAGAGTTTTTTTTCCGAATCTTAGTCTCGTATTGCTTCACTAGACTAATGTTGCTTCTTTAGACTTGTTAAGTGAGTCGACAAAAGTCTAGCACTCCAATGCATCACGCTCAACAAGGAAAGAGGTAAACAAGTTTTGGAAAAGTTGTAGTTTCATATTTTGAAAGGAAAGAATATATTTCTTTCAAAAGAAATTTGAGATTTAAAAGAAATGCAGATATTTCTTTTTGGTTGAATACTCTTTTAAAGCAAAGTTTTGAAATGCTTTTTGAAGTGATGTTTCAAGTGAAGGAAAAAGATCATAATTTTTTTTCAAAATAATATTTTGAAAGTTGAAAGAAAAGAACACACTTATTTTAAAATGAGTTCATAATTATTGTCATGACAATTAGGACTCTTCCCGATGAATATAGATTGCTTTAAGTGCCTTTAAGAAACAACATCATAGATCAGAACTTAGAATGACAATTAGGATTTATTCCTTACAACTTAGAATGAGAACAATGATTACAAAAGAATTAATGATGAGAATCCAAAACGGGAAGAATCAAATAGTGTCAAAGACCAATTACAAGATGACGATCGAAGACGAGATCTTTCCTTCGTGACTTATCAAAAATTGCGATAATCATTCGATAAAATTATCATTACTACTATTTGTTGGGAACCTTTCACAAAATTTAGTTTTGATGATGTTCTTTTGAAACACACTTAGAATTATTTCTTTTTGTTAGGTCTGAACCTGTTCTACGTGTAACATATCACTATCTTATAAAGTGAATCTGATAGAGAACAAGTCCTTAGACCAGGTTAGAATATGACTTAGAATGTAAATGATTATATCCTATAGAAGTCATCTGGTTAGCTGATATTCTATTTAAAGAACCAGATCAATAGGAGCCTACAAGTAAACAGATGATCTGATCGATGACCACTCAATCTGGTTATGAAGAAATCATTCACTGAGTTTGTTAGCCAGATCATGCAATATGAAGTGAGTCAGCCTAGGACCAGATCAACCTAGTCATCTGACATAACAACTAAACTGTCTAGATGTACTTAGAAGAATCCCACACAGATTTCCACATCAGCAGATCTCTTGGAGATGGAAAGTATATCAATTAGAGATCAAGGATGGAAGGAGGATCAATCAAAGCTCGAAGAAGGAAAGAGAATCAATCATCATCTGCTTTCCATATATCAAGGATTCAGTCAACCTTTCTCAAAAGGTAAGAGAGGACATTCTGGGATTCATATGTCTTGATTTGAAAATCATCATTTATTATAAGCCAATTAAGCCCAACAGTTAGAATTTCAAAATTATACACCTATAAAAGCTTGGAACCAAGTCTTGAAGAATGCGTGCATACACGAAGCATAAACTGATGATAAACAAGTCATTACTCTGCTCAAAAATCAATTCATTCATCGAAGCATTCATTGAGGAGATTTCTACATTCCAGATCGAGCTCTAAGTCGTTCATGATCGAAATCACACCACTCGATTTAAGTCTGTCTTATCGAGAAGAAGAAGGAGGATATCTTCACTAGCTAGTAGTTTTCTAGTGGATTAACGTGAAGGTACTCTATAGCAGTTGTAACTGCAAGTTGTAAAGGGACACTACCCTTATTCGTGCATAAGTTTTAATCAGGTTGTGATTGGAACTTGTGGCTCGATCTCAGCGAGTATAAAGAAGAGAGTATCCTAGTAGTGGATATCTAATCCAATTTGGATGAGACCGTGGACGTAGGGGGTTTCCCGAACTACGTAAAAACAACCGTTTTATTTACTTTACGCATCTTTATTTTCTGTTATTTTATTCACTAACCAGTACGAGCATTCAATCTACATTCTTAATCAATCTGTTAATCTAGTTGGTTAAGTTTTCTAATGGTTTTCTAATAAAGAGCACAACCTAAGTCCACCATATTCTGCACACAAGGCTCTGTTGGATAACGAGATCACTCTTGCTATCTACTAAGTGATTACCACAAGAGAGATTCTACTTGGATAGATTAGCTATCTATCTGGTTAGTCAAAATTAAGCAATCTCTTCACGAGAAAGCTTGATCTCTCTAAGTAATTAGTCAAATAAACTGAAAAGTTTGTATTTGGTGTATTCCCCCCCCCCACCCCCAATACACAAAACCTTGCTCTTTCGGGATCAACAAGTGGTAATCAGAGCAGTGGTTCAAAAGACCATTGTTTCTGTTTCTCAGGGTTGAAACCTACGTGGTCAACTTGAATAGATCTAGAAAAAACCTTTTTCATTCACGTGCATACTATCTGCTATCATGAAATCTTCTATTATTAGAGCATGCGAAAAATTCTCTATCCAAGGATATAAAGAATGGAGTTTCAGAATCAAGATGTGTCTACAAGCTCATCACTGCCTGATGTGGAAAGTGATAGAAGAATGACCATTAGCCATCTTTGAAGAAAAGACTCGTATCACAGAAACTGGCGTAGTCAAAGAGAACATACTTAAAGATCCCAGAACATACACATCCGAAGAACGACGCGAAGCAAACTTGGATGACTTTGCAAAAGGAATCATTTCCAGAACAGTCAAAGGAGTTCATCTGGCCAAGATTTAAGATCTGGATACAGCCAAAGAGATGTGGGAAGCACTACGTGAACTCAGCTTAGGTTCAGAGGCCATGATTGAGAACAAGCTGTCATTAGCCTGTAACAAGTTCGATGAATTTAAGATGAGACCTGGAGAAACCATTGAACAGATGAAGAACAGGTTCATTGAAGTCTTGCTTGAAGTATCTGCTTTCAACAAGAACAAGTCCACTCAAAGAGAGAAAAATCTGAAGATACTCAGAGCACTACCACCAAGTTGGGAGATATACTCTGCAATGCAACCACTACGTGCTGATTTCAACGATCTCTCAGTTGAAGCATTATTTGATCATCTAGCTGTACATGAATGTGACATCAGAAGAATTCATGGACCAGATCATGCATCTAGTAAGAAGAACGAGAGCAGTTCCAAGAAGGAAAAAGAAGTAGCCTTCAAAGTAAAGTGTGTAGCAGATGAACCAATAGCACTTGCTGTACCTGAAGAAGAAGATTATGAAAAGATGCTCAAGGAGTTTGCTTTGATTACCAAGAGAATGGACAAGATAGAAGTCAGATCAAGAAAATATCGTAGATTCTACAAAGATAACAAAAGTAAATATCAGAAAAACAGAGATCAAGATCGATCTGATAGCAAAGGCGAGGTAAAAAGTAATGGTAAGACATCTAACTCTATTGATTATACTTTTTATGGCTGTGGCAGAACAGATCATTTTAAGAAAGATTGCCCTGATCTATCCAGAAGTCAGAGAGAAGAGTTAAGAGCCAAAATAGATCGAAAGCTTAAAGCTCAACGTAAAGCTATGCTAGCTGAAGAAGATTCAAGCAACTCGAGTCATTTATCAGACAACTCATCAGAGAACGATGACGCATTCTATGTACATGACACAAAAGAAGATTGAGATGAATGTTACATGGAAATTGACAACGGTCTTGACCAGATCGAGGTAAATTCTCATGCTTCTATGTCATCTAATATACTTATCAATGATTCTGGTAATGAAGATGAAGCTGAAGTCTCATGGGAAGAGATCAATGAGATGTTCAAAACCTATACAAGCATAAAGAAATTATTCTCTGAAGTCATTAAGGAGAATGACAAGCTGAATGAAAAAGTAAAGATATTGAGTGAAGCAAACACAAAATTTTCTACTCGAACAAACGATCTGGAAGGACAGATCAAGATCAAAGATGCAGAGATCTACTCACTCAACTCAAATGTAAAGGACATGATCAATAAGAAGGAAGTAGTTGAAGTAAGAAGACCATGGAGAACATGAGCAAGATCAACAAAAGCCAAGAACGAGCTGGTATGATAATTGATATGCAAAGAAGAGGAACGACTGGATTAGGCTACACTGGACAAGCAAGTGTAACCAAGTTCGTGACTGAAAGGAAGAATATACCAGATCAAGTTAGGGATTTTAAGAACAAGAAGAATCAATCCCAGAAGATGATGATGAAAGAAGCATGAGACAAGAAGTACTATCAGATGAAAGGTCAACCTGTCCACTATGTCAAAACTGATGGAAATCAGAAACAGAAGAAGACCAAAAGATCATCAACTAAGAAGAAGATCAACTGGGATAATATTGAAAGGAACCATCCATCTGTCTACAAAGCAATCTCAAGAACAGATGATGTAGGGAGACATATTACTAGTTATATTTATGTTCCTAACACCAAGTTAATCTGGATTCATAAGGGAACATTTGCAACTAACCAATCACCCATTTGTTGAGAGGGTAGCTAAGTCTATATAATTGCAGGATCGAAGAGCTGCAAGAAGAGGACAAGTAGCAAAGGGAACCATCTGAATTATTGATAGTGGATATTTGAAGCATATGACATGTGACAAAAGAACTATCTATCAGATCATGTGGAAAGAAAAGGTCCACAGGTAACATTTGGTTGTAACTCAAAAGGTTATAACAGAGGATATGGTAATATCAAGATTGGCAAGACCACCATCACTAATGTATCTTATGTGGAGGGTCTTAGTCATAATCTGTTTTCTGTTAGCCAATTTTGTGCTAGTGGTAATCAGATTATTTTTTATGCTAACAAGTGTTTTGTGAAGAACAAGGAAGGAGATAAAATTCTTCTTACCGGGAAATTTCAGGACAGATTGTACATTGTGTAGTAGACAAACCAGATCGAGACATGTCTAGTCACTAAGACAAGCTGGTTATGACACAAACGACTTAACCATCTGAATTTCAAGTCTATCAAAAAAATTGCAAGAGAAAAGCTAGTCGAAGGGTTACAAGATCAAGTATATGACAAAGATCATATTTGTGAAGCATGCCAAGCTGGGAAGCAGACCACGTCTTCTTTTACTAGCAAAGCAGCTCACTTATCTTCCAAGATTTTGGAGTTACTACATTTAGACTTATTTGGCCCTGTCAAGACATTAAGTATCAATGGAAGAAAGTATGCTTTGGCTATCATTGATGATTACTCAAGATTCACTTGAGTCATTTTTCTGTTCAAGAAGAAAGAAACGTTGGAGAAGCTGCCAAATTTTCTCAACAAGATTACTAAGCAAAAGGAGACTACTATCATGACAATCAGATCAGATCGAGGGATAGAGTTTCTAAATCAGAAGATTGATGCATATTGCAACCAGATGGGTATCACACACTAGGCATCTGCTGCAAGAAAACCTAAACAGAATGGAGTAGTTGAGAGACGAAACAGATCATTAAAAGAAGCAGCTCGCACCATGCTTAATGCAACCAGATTACCAAAGAAGTTTTAGGCAGAAGCCATCTACACGGCATGTTACACACAGAATAGATCGGTGATAACTCTCAGACACGGGAAGACACCTTACGAGATCTGGAACAACAAAAAGCTCATGATACAATGTTTTCGTATTTTTGGTTGTACGTGTTACATTCATAACAATGTGAAATCTCAATTGAAAACCTTTGATATCAAAGCTGACCCTGGAATATTTTTAGGATATTCTGATGTTAGAAAAATTTATAGGGTTTACAATAGAAAAACTCATGTTGTGGGGGTAACACCTCATATTGTATTTGATGAGACTATTCTTGAATACAGGGAAACAGGTGACGAACAAGTTCACAATCAGATTAACAATAGAAGATCAAGAGGGATATTACTTGAAGATATTCTGATGTGGAACTCAACAGAAAGGGACAAGATCGATGTTCAACCTGTAGCTGAGACAAGCACACAACAAGGGGGAACAACTCACATTGATCTGGATCAAAACAAATCGATCCTAGAAGACAGTGAACTTATTAGAACAGATGATAGAGAATCTGCTCAGAGTCAACCTGAAGAATCCAGAGAGATCAGCAACAGCCAGGATGTCAACCAAGAGATAGAAGAAGAAAATCCTTTCCAAGCAACTTCAACAACACACCCTGAGTTTGAGGAACCAACAGAAGAACCAGAGCCTGAGATATCAGAGAAGAGATGTCCAGTCGTAGAAAGTGGATACAAGATCATCATCCACCAGAATAGATTGTTGGGAACCCATCAGATTGTGTGAAGACTAGAAGAATTCATGGAGATAGCGCACTTCTAAGTTGTTACCTAATTCATGTTGAACCATCTAATGCATATGAAGCACTACAAGATGCGGATTGGGTCATTACTATGCAAGAAGAACTCAATGAGTTTAAGAGAAATCAAGTTTGGTATCTTGTAGATCGACCTAACACCAGTGAGTTATAGGTGTTAAATGGGTATTCAAGAACAAACGAGATGAGAATGGTGAAGTTGTCAGAAACAAAGCCAGATTAGTTGCTAAAGGATACAGTCAACAAGAAGGCATTGATTTTGATGAGACATTCGCACCAGTTGCCAGATTGGAAGCAATTAGATTATTCTTGGCATATGCAGCGTACAAAAGATTCAAAGTGTACCAGATGGATGTCAAGAGTGCTTTCTTAAATGGTATTCTAGAAGAAGAAGTGTATGTGGAACAACCACCTAGATTTGAAGAAGGCAACCCAGACCAGAAGGTTTACAGATTAGCTAAAGCAGTTTATGGGTTGAAACAAGCTCCTAGAGCTTGGTATGAAACATTATCAACATTTCTGCTGGAATTAGGATTCAGAAGAGGATTAGTTGACAAGGCACTATTCATAAGAGCACGAAAAATGGGCTCGTCACACTCACACACTTTAAGCACGATTGTCCTCAAGCTTGTAAGTACAACTTGCCCAAAAAGAAAGGAAAATACAACTCAAACAACCAGCACACCACAATACATAAATCGAGAGCAGTCAAGGCAAGCAAGGGGTCAGAGCATAATTAGAGCAATATTCTCAAGTTGGTCAAGATAGCAGTCAAGTGATCATAAGGGATATTTCCTCACACACTCAGCACTCCGTGTTTGGGGTTATACTGTTTACGCTCAGAAACTGTTTGATCAAGGTAGTCCCATAGGCTTGCCTGTCCTCGACATGTCGCCACCTTATTAGCATGGTCAAGTAATCTATCTTTAGGTCTTTATAGGGTTGTAATATGGCTTGCGGCATAGGTAGAAAATTTTTGGAACTGAGCTAAGGTCGGTATAAACTAACGTCTTGGGCAATTCCTTGATTTATAGAGCACACTTGACTTCTCCCGGGACCTAGCAAACTTATTTATGGGGGATTTTGTTGGATTTTTTTTTTACCCTTTTCCCTTTTGTAAACTTCCCTCGTATTTTGTAATATATATATTTGGTTTTTTTTTGGACTGTCGGCTGGAAGCCAAGATAATTATTCGTGGGGTGTGTTTCGTGCCATTCTCTTTGCTCCGTGGATTTTCTTCTTGCTCTGGGTTCACCTGACCGTGGGTAGGCCTTATTTGGGGTTTTTTTTTATATATGCGCGTGAGGCAAAAAGACATTGAAGGATCAAAAATGGCTAGTAAGGGTATATGTATGATTGGGTAGACATTTATGGCTCTGTGCTATTATCAAAAAAAGTTCTTAAGTCATCTAGAGTTCTCGACTAGGGCTGTTGGGTTTTGACCAAGGGGACAGACAAGTTCTAGTACAAACCAAGTCACGCAATTCTCATACACACAAAAATGAATAAGAGAAAAATAAATAAAAAATAACTAAACTAAAAGAAATGAGATGACATAAATTAGGGGGAAGCAAACGGACACCTGAATCCCACATGGTCGAAGTATGCTAGTTGGGCCTCGTACATCTGCTGGACCGTCTTGTCGATTTTGAGCGAGTATTTCTTCCTGCACAAGACAAAAACTAGGGTTTCCTTGGGAAGGAAAATTCATTTCCCTTAATTGGCCAAGAGGAATATCAATTCAGGGACCTTCCTTGCCCTCCACCCACACACTTTGCTCAAGGTAAAGTGCTAGAATGAGTCATTTGAGCTTCTGGGCTAAAAACAGAAATAAAACAAACCAAAATTAAATAAAATAAAATAAAAGAAAAAAATAAAGCAAGTAAAATACCAAGTTGCCTCCTAGCTAACGCCTTGATTTAACGTCATTGGCATAGACGTAGTGCTTCTTCTTGAGCAAGCTTAAGTGGGACCTTCTGGGGCAAGGTCCGTTACTTCTTTTATAGGGAATATCCATAATAGGCTTTGAGTCTATTCCCAGTTACCTTGAACACCTTGGTCTTTGTATCTTGGATGTCTACTGCCCCATTGGGGTAGTGTTCATAAACCATGTATGGTCCTTCCCACTTGGTGGACAGGTTGCCAAAGACGAACTTGAGACGACTTTGGTATAAGAGTACCAGCTCGCCTTTGTTGAACCTCCTTCCTCGGGTTATGTGGTCATGCCACTTCTTTAACTTTTTCTTGTACAAGGCAACATTGTCATAGGCCTCAAGTCGAATCTCCTCTAACTCTTGTAAACTTAGATTTCTCCCTTCAATTGCTTCATCCCAGTCTTGATTGATCTTACTCACTGCCCAAAACGCTTTGTGCTCCAGCTTGATTGGTAAATGGGAAAACTTCCCATATACCATGCGATATGGAGATATTCCAAAGTTTATTTTGTAGGCTCTCCTGTATGCCCAAAGTGCGTCATCAAGGTGATCACTCCAGTCCTTCCTTGTCTCGTCAACTGCCTTTCTCAGGATGTTCTTCACAATGCGATTTGAGACTTCAGCTTGCCCATTGGCTTGTGGATGATATGTTGTAGACATACGGTGGTGGACTCCATACTTCTTGAGCAAGCTAGTGATGGTGGAGTTGTAAAAATGTTTTCCTCGGTCGCTGACTATCGCCTTGGGCATGTCGAATCTGCTGAAGATGTTTCCTTTTAAGAATTTGGTCACGGTTTTGGCATCTGCATTTGGGGTTGCCACTGCTTCTATCCACTTAGAGACATAATCCACTACTAGCAAGATGTACTGATTGTCTTTATACTTGGGCAAGGGTCCCATAAAATCCATTCCCCATATGTCAAAAATCTTTGCTGGCAAGACAATTACCAAGGGCATCTCGTCCTTCCTGGAAATATTTCTCTCTTTGGCATCGATCGCAAGTTCTGCACTTTTCAAAACAATCCTTGAAGATTGTAGGCCAGTAGAACCCACTCTCTAGGATTTTTCTTGTCGTATATCTTGGCCCAAGTGTCCCCCACATTCCTTCTCATGGAAGTGCTCAAATATGCTTCTTTCCTTGTCCTTGGGTATGCACATTCGAAGGATTAGGTCGGGGTATTTCTTCCACAAGTATGGATCGTCCAAAATGAACGTTTTGCTCATATTCTTGATTTTCCTCTCTGGTATTGGTCAAACTCCATCGGGAATGTCTCCGTCATCATGTAGTTGACCAAGTCGGCATACCATGACTCGGAAATGTCTATTCTATACAGCTCCTCGTCGGAAAATCTCTCGTTGAGGGTTGTGTCATCTTCTTCCCTAAAGATCCTGCTCAAGTGGTCAGCTACGTGGTTTTGGGCTTCACTTTTGTCCTTCACTTCAATGTCAAACTCTTGGAGTAGCAAGATCCATCTTATCAGGCGTGGCTTGCTATCCTTCTTTGCCATGAGGTACTTCAAAGCTGCGTGATCCATGTAGACCACTGTCTTCATCCCGAAGAGATAGGAGCGAAACTTCTCAAGGCAAATACCACGGCAATGAGCTCTTTCTCCGTGGTGGCATAGTTGATTTGGGCTCCGGTAAGGGTCTTCGAAGCATAGTAAATCACATGGCTCTCTTTACCAATCCTTTGGCCAAGTACTTCTCCTATGGCATAGCTGCTAGCGTCGCACATTAGCTCAAATGGCATCCCCCATTCGGGTGGTCTGATTACTGGTGCTGTGATCAAGTAACTCTTCAAGATCTAGAATTCCTTCTTGCATTCCTCGTTGAAATCCCAAGGTACGTCGTTCTGGAGTAACGTGTTCATCGGTTGGGCTATCTTGGCAAAGTCCTTGACAAAGCGGCGGTAGAAACCCACGTGGCCAAGGAATCCCCGTAGTTGCTTCTCATTGGTTGGGTATGAGAGCTTGGCAATAACCTCCACCTTGGCATGTTCCACTTCAATTCCTTTATAGAGATAACATGTCCAAGTACGATTCCTTCCTTGACCATGAAGTGACATTTTTCGTTGATGAGCACTAAGCTTTTCCCGACACATCTTTGTAGTACCTTCTCCAAGTGCTCAAGGCATTGCACAAAACTGCTTCCATAAACTGTGAAGTCGTCCATAAATACCTCAATGCAGTGCTCAAGGAGGTATGAGAATATACTCATCATGCACCTTTGGAACGTCCCAGGGGCGTTGCACAGCCCAAAAGACATTCTTCGGTAGGCAAAAGTTTTGAAAGGGCAAGTGAAAGTTGTCTTCTCTTGGTCCTCGAGCGCTACCCATATTTGCATATAACCTGAATATCCGTCAAGAATTTGTTTCTTGCCAGGCGCTCGAGCATCTGGTTAATGAACGGTAGTGGAAAGTGATCATTCCTAGTCACCTTGTTCAGCTTTTTGTAGTCAATGCAGACTCTCCAGTCTGTTTGCAGTCTTGTCGCGATCAGCTCCTTGTTCTTATTCTCGATCACTTGCACGCCAGACTTCTTGGGCACAACATGGATTGGGCTGACCCATCGAATGTCTGAAATGGGGTATATCATCCCCAAATTAAGGAGTTTGACAATCTCCTTCTTAACTACCTCCATCATGACTGGGTTGAGCTTCCTCTGGTGATCTCTGATCGGTACTGCATCTTGCTCAATTAGAATGTGATGCTGGTATACCGTATGGATGATTCCCTTAATGTTGACTAAGGTCCATACTATAGCCTCCTTGTACTTCCATCGTAGATTTATGATCCTTTCTTCCACTTCTTGGTGCAGTTCGAAGCTAATGATCACTGGCAATGTCTCCTCCTTGCGCAAGTAGATATATTTGAGGTGCTTGGGCAAGGTCTTCGGCTCCAACTTTGGTGGCTTGATCAAGGATGATTTCAGCTGGTTCCCTATAGTCGAGAGTGATTTTGAGACTTGGTTTTCCACTTCCTGGACAAATGTCTCAGTGATCTCTGCTTTCTCATTGCCCTCTTTATTGTCTGACTCGTTTTCCATCTTACTTAGGATCTGGGGCAAGGTCTCCTCGATGTCCTTCTCAATGGATCCAAAAAAATCCACTACCTCCATGTCTGGTGGGTGTTGTTCTATTTTGTAGATGTCAAATGTGACTGTTTCTCCCGCGAACTGGCATGTCAACTTCCCGTTGTCGTAATCGAATCAAGGTTCTGGCCATCTTGCGGAATGGTCATCCTAATAGCATGAGTGGTTTCTTGGCAGCTGAGCTGCCCATGTTAGGCACATTGAAATCTTCAGGAAAAATCAAGTCTTGTACCTTGACCAAGACGTCCTCTATAATGCCTTCGGGGTAGACGCTTGACTTGACTGCTAGCTGGATCACGGCCCTAGATCGTTTTAGTGGACCTATCTTTAGTTCCTCGTTCATAGACAGGGGCATCACGTTGATTGAAGCCCCCAAATCTAGCACGGCTTGATCAATTCTGGTGTTTCCTATTACACAAGGGATAAAGAAAATCCCTGGATCCTCACATTTGATTGGTAGATTCATCTTCGGTACTGCAGAGACATTCTCCCCCACAAGGAATCTTGCGCATCTTGGCATGGTTGTAAGTGCAGTTACCGGTGGAATGTGGACTTCCACCTTCTGGAATACCTTGAGCAGTTCTTTCATCTCTTCAACTTTCTTGGTCTTGGCCAGCTTCCCTGGGAATGGTGGCTTGTTGTAGATGTTCTCCTCCAGAGCCTTCCTGGGCGACTTGGCTCTAGGTTTGGGTTCTAGTTTCTTGACTTGCTCCTCCTCCTCAGCTTCTATCTCATCTAGATCCACCATTACTGTATTAACATGTGGCTTGGGATTCTCCTGGACCTGGGAGGGAAGTCCTCTTTGTTTGCTGTCCATCTTGACGATAACCTGGGTTAATTTGGAGATCTGGTTGAATACTGATTGTAGGGCTCCTTGATTTTCTATCTTGAACTTCTCAAAATCATTGGACAAGTTATGTACTGTCTCGGAAAGAGTGGGACCTCTTAGCTTATTTTGATGTTGAACTTCGGTTGGAGCTTGGTAGTGATTTCCTTCATATCTCAGGTTCTTGTGGTTTCTCCATCTTAGATTGTAAGTTTGTGAGTAGGGGTCATATCTCTGCCTTGGGCCTTGATGATTATTTCCTCCGTTGTATATCCAAAAGTATTGACTTCTTCTTCTTATTCAAATAAAGTTGGGCATTCTTTGGTCAAGTGAGTGGTTGCATAGCACAACTGGCATGCCTTGACATTCTTCTTGACGGTCGGCTTCATCATCTCATCATTTGCTTCATGGTGGCACACAGGTCCGAGAGTTCCGTCTTGGCCTGTGGTGCAAAGGTGTCTCCTATGGTTCTGGTGAAAGAATGTCATCTCGGGATTCTTCTCCATGTAGCTCAACAACCTAAAAGCTTCAGAAGGCTGCTTGTTCAAGATAGAACCTCCGCAAGCTGCATTAAAAAATTATCGCTCTCTAGGCCTCAATCCATTGACATAGTACTGGATCAAGTCATGGTCAGAGATGTTGTGCTGCGGGCACTTTACGAGCATGAGCTTGAATTTGTTCTGGTAGTCATTGACTCTCCGGCTCCCATCTGGATGGTGCTTATCCTTCTTCTTTCTATTTGGATTCTTGAGACAGACTAGTACTTTTCCAAGAACTTCTGTTGCATTGTTTGCCAAGTTGTGACACTACCTGCAGGTAAAGTGTAAAGCCATTCTCGAGGAGTATGTTGAAGTGAAAAAGGAAATGATACCAGTCGGATATGCTCCCTTTTTGTTGCATCGTTGGTCCTGATTATTTCACAAGTCATCTCAATGTCTTGAAAATGCCTTTACGGATCCTTTCCTGGCAAGTCACTGAACTTGGGCAAGATCTGGATGAAAGAATGCCTGAGTTCCCAATTTTATACGATCTCGGGCAAGGTAATGCCCAAGGGTTTGAGATGTTGTTGTTGGGGAACATCATCTCCCTGAGTGTTTGCTCCAAAAGTTTGTTCCTGTTTGCATTGTCATTTCAATTTTCCTCCGCCATTCTTGCTGCTTGACGGGCTTCTTGCTCAAGTTGTACTTGTCTCCTTAGTCTGCCTCTTCTTCGTCTGACGTGTCTCTCAATCTCTGGATCAAACCAAACGTCACTGAGTTCTCCTTCAGGGTTAGGTTAATTCATACACCGTAGAAAAGACTTGAGTCAAGGTGAGAGAGAATTTCTGGAAGGCGCAACTCACCGGCAACGACGCCAATCTGATGGAGCTCAGTCATTATCACTCTGATCCAGACTCGTGTCCTCCCAGACACAAAACACGACACAAAACAAAGGAAAATGACTCGATCTAGACCTAAAACAAGACACAAAAGAGCATGAAAAATGGGCTCTTCTCACTCACACACTTTAAGCATGATTGTCCTCAACTGTGTAAGTACGACTTGCCCAAAAAGAAAAGGAAAATAAAAGACTCAAATAGCCAGCACACCAATATATATATATCGAAAACAATCAAGGTAGATAGGGAGTTAGAGCATAATTCAAGCAATGTTCTGAAGCGGTCAAGATAGAGATGTTTCCTCACCTGCTCAGCACTCTGTGTTTAGGGTTTAAGTGTTTACGCTCAACAACTGCTTGATCAAGATAGTCCCATAGGCTTGCCTGCCTTCTACATGTCTCCACCCAATTAGCCTTGTCAAGACATCTATCCTTAGGTCTTCAAGTGTTGTAACGTGGTTTTGGCAAAAGGTTGGAAAATTTTGGAACTGGGCTAAGGTCGGTATGAACTATAGTCTTTGACAATTTCTTGACTAGAGAGCACACTTAAACTTCTCCCGGTCCCCAGCACACTTATTTATGGGGTGTATATTTTTTTTGGAACTTTTTTGATTTTTTCTACCACTTTCTTTTTCTAAACTCCCCTCGTGTTTATATATTTTTGGATTTTGCGTCTTGCCCTTTCTCCTTGCTCCATGGGTTTTTTCTTTCTGGCCTATGTTCATCCCGACCAGGGTAGGCCTTATTGGGGTTTTAAATATGTGTGTGAGACAAAAAGAAATATTAAGGCTAAAAAATGGTTAGCAAGGGTAATTGAATGATGGTAGGAAACTTTAGGCTCTGGGCTTATGAATAAAAAGTACCTAAATCCTCTAGAGACGTGATCAGGGTTGTAGGGTCTTGACCAAGAAAGCAGGCAAGTTCTAGAACTAATCAAGCCAAACAGTTGTATTTTCACAAATAAATAAATCATGCTAAGCAAGTGTATATAACATTTAAGGCTAAAAAATCTCAAAGGGTAAAAACTTGCTCACATGACCGATTTCCGTTATACCTAGCTATCCTAAAACATGCTTGAACTACACATCAAAATTCCTATGCTTATCATGCTCAAGACACATACATTTGGCATATTGGCAAGACTCTAAACAAGAAAATAATAAAGATTAACTCTCTAACCTAAACAGACGTGGGAGCCCTTCCCACTCACACAATTTGCTCAAGGCAAAGTGCTAGAGCAGTCAAGACTCCCTAATCAAGACTCTAACTATAACAAGACAAAAACAGAAAACAAGAAAAAAAAAAAACACAACAAAAACCTAAAAAAAAACAAGGGGAGGATTGAATCAAGGGTGAGCTGAGAGATACCTAAAACCTACGTGCTCGAAGTAGGCCAGCTGGGCTTCCTGCATTTGCTTGACTATCTTGTCGATGCGGCTGAGATAGGTGGTCAACTCCTCCGTCAGCGGGCCGGGCGAGGGAGATCTTGCTGCTTTCACTGTGCTCTTCGTGGGGTACATCAGCGGCTTCTCAATGGGGTCTTCAACAATGCAGGGTTCTCTTTCAGTGTTCTCCTCGATGGTAAACATGTGGGTCAGGGTGGCCATATCAAAGTGGTCATCTCGCTCCAGGAATCCTTCATAGGTTGGCTTGAGCAAGCCAAACTGCTTCCCGATGAATGTTGGCAGGTGGTATAAAGTGAGTCTCTGCTTGGGCTTGGCCATGATGTTGTGGATGTTATTTGGACACGGTGTTACTGCTGTCCTTCTTGCCAAAGAGGTTTATGGCAAAGATGTGGTGACACATCTTGACCGTTGGGTCCACCAAGGCAGTTGCCTTCGACTCGCTCCCCTTAAATTTCTTCGTCCTGGCAAGGCCCTCCCATATGCGGTTCCACTGCTCCTTACGTGCATTAGGGACTACCTTCGCTGTCTTGTACTCTGGATTAAACTTCTCCCTGAAATCAATCATGCCCATAATTACATCCACGTCTTCTACTGCCTCCTTCTGCTGCTTGCCCATGAGAGAAAACTCCATAACACTGGGGATTCCTCCCATCTCCACTTCCACCTTGATGCTTACGAAAAACTCCCTGACCAAGTCACCATATGTCGTGGTTTACCAATCATGGAATTTCTCCCAACCAATGGCTCTTAATCTTTCTCGGACTTGTTCTTCCACGCCAAGTTGCTTCAAGCCCTCGAAAATAATGGTTTTTGGGACTAAGATCTCTCTTCCATCCAGATCCATCATCTTGGCCTCAATAGTTATGGCCCTTCTTTCTCTTTCTCATGGGTGTCATCTTCTCCTTCTTCACAACCGTTTTGAACCTGCGCTTGCATGGGGTTTTCTCCTTGGATGAAATTTCTTCTACCTCCTCCTCTATTGCCTTGCTCGAACTCCCCTTCTAACTTGCCTCCTTTGGTTGATCGACCTCCATCTCCTCTGCTTTCTCCTGCTCAGCTGCTTCCTCCTCCTCCTCGTCTTCTTCCTCGACCTCCACTTCTTCTTCCGTCTCTTTGGGTGGTGGGTTGTTTTTCTCAGCCTCAATAGTGGGTGTTTGTGTGGTTTCCATAGTTGGTGTCTCGGGTGTCGTCAGGGCGGGGGCTTCGAGGCTGATGTTTTTAGGTGGTGGTTGGGTTACAGTGGCCGTGGATGAGGGTTGGCTGCTGGTCTCTCTCCCTTATTCTTGGCTAGGATCTTCTTACGCACCATGGTGGTTTTTAGTTCTTCGTCGAGTGTTAAATCAACAAAGCCCCTGGTAGCAATTTTTCTAAGCTTGTTTTTCGGGCGGGTAAGTACCATGCAAGGTGAGTGGTGAAGAGAGTGGGGTGAGTTGAAAATTTGTTTGGAGATGGTGAGAATGGTGGTTTTTTTTTACGAACTGGAGAGGGTTTTCTTGGTGTTGGTTGCAATGAAGGTGAGAGTGATGGAGTAAAATGGAGTAATGATAGGAGTTATGGGATTAAGGGTGTGGTGGGAGTTGTAGAGGTAGGGATGGGGGTGGTTGTAATGTCTGGAAAAGAGAAGAATGGGTAGAGGCAGTTATATGGGGATAGGCATGCAGGCGGCAGACACTTGATGGCCTGACTGACGCGCTAACATGGGTGACAGTTACTTTTCAGCGTAACAGTCTCCCGCGGTGCTTCATCTCCTCGTTTCTCGATGCGTCTCTGCACAAGACAAAAAGCTAGGGTTTCCTTAGGCGGGAAAATTTCTTTCCCTAAATTGGTCAAGAGGAATCTCAAGTCAGGAGCCTTCTTTCCCTCCACTCACACACTTTTTTTGAGGCAAAGTGCTAGAATGGGTCAATTAGGCTCCTGGGCTATAAACAAAATTAAACACACCAAATAAAATGAAATAAAATCACAACAAAAGAAAAATTGAAAGAAATAAAAATACCAGAGCTATGATTTAATGTCGTTGGCATCGACGTAGTGCTGCTTCTTGGTCAAGCTTCTTCAGTGGGACCTTCTGGGGTAGGTTCGTGACTTCCTTTCTAGGGTGATATCCATAATAGGTCTTGAGCCTATTTCCAATGACTTTGAAAATTGTCTTGGTCTTGAGGTCTTGAATGTCTGCAGAGCCATTAGGGTAATGCTCCCAGACCTTGTATGGTCCTCTCCACTTTGTAGATAGCTTGCCAGAGGAAAACCTGAGGTGATTCTCATATAAAAGCATCAGCTCGCCTTTGTTGAATCTCCTTCCTCTCGCTATGTAGTCATACCACTTCTTCAGTTTCTTCTTGTACAAGGCAACATTGTCACACACCTCAAGTCGAATCTCCTCTAGCTGTTGCAAACTTAGCTTTCTTCCTTCAACAACTTCATCCTAATCTTGATTGATCTTGCTCACTGCTCAAAAGGCCTTGTGTTCCATCTCGAAAGGTAAATGGCAGAGCTTGCTGTATACCCAGTACGAAGACATTCCAAAGTTAGTCTTGTAGGCTGTCATGTATGCCCAAAGTGCATTGTCAAGGTGGTCACTCCAGTCCTTCCTCGTCTCTCCAACTACCTTCCTCAAAATATTCTTCACAATGTGGTTGGAGACTTCAGCTTGCCCATTGGCTTGGGGGTGGTATGCAGTAGACATACGGTGGTGAATTCCGTACTTTTTGAGCAAGCTAGTGATGGTGGAGTTGTAGAAGTGTGAACCTTTGTCGCTGACTATCACCTTGGGCATGCCGTATCTGGTGAAGATGTTTGCCTTAACAATCTTGCTACCGTCCTCGCATCTGCATTTGGGGTTGTAATTGCTTCTAGCCACTTAGAAACATAATCCACTACTAACAAGATGTACTAATTGCCTTTGTACTTGGGCAAGAGGACCATGAAATCCATGCCCTAAATGTCAAAAATCTCTGCTGGCAAGACTGGTACAAATGGGCATCTCGTCCTTCTTGAAAATGTTTCCTTCACTTTGGCATTGGTCACAAGTATTACACTTTTCAAAACAATCCCTGAAGATGGTGGGCCAGTCGAACCCACTGTCTAAGATCTTCCTTGCCATATGCCTTAGCCCAAAATGTCCTCTGCATTCCATCTCGTGGCAATGCTCAAATATATGTTCGTGCTTTTCCTCGGGTATGCACCTTCGGAGGATTAAGTCACTATAGTTCTTCCATAAATATGGGTCATCCCAGGTGAATGACTAGCTTAGCTTCTTGACCTTTCCCTTCTGATACTGGTTAAGCTCTATCGGGAAAGTCTTCGTGATGACATAGTTCACTATGTCATCATACCATGGCTCGGCAGTGCCTATCCCATACAGCTCTTCATCGGGAAGTCTCTCATTGAGGGGTGCTTCGTCATCTTCCCTCAAGATCCTGCTCAAATGGTCAGCCACATAGTTTTGGGCTCCACTTTATTCTTTCACTTCAATGTCAAACTACTGGAGTAGCAAGATCCATTTTATCAGGCGTGCCTTGCTATCCTTCTTGGCCATGAGATACTTCAGCGCTGCGTGATCCATGTAGATCACTATCTTACTCCTGAAGAGATAGGATCGAAACTTCTCAAAAGAAAATACCATGGCAAAGAGCTCTTTCTCCATGGTGGTATAATTGATCTGGGCTCCGGTAAGGGTCTTCAAGGCATAGTAAATCACATGGATCTCCTTGCCAATCTTCTTGCCCAGCATTGCTCCAATGGCGTAACCACTTGCGTTGCACATTAGCGCAAGGGCATTCCCCATTCGGATGGTCTGATTACTGGTGCCGAGATCAAGTGATTCTTCAAGATTTGAAATGCCTTTTTGCATTCCTCGTCGAAATCCCTGGGCACATCATTCTCGAGCAGCTTGTTCATCAGTTGACTATCTTGGCAAAGTCCTTGACAGAGCAGTGGTAGAAACCCGCGTGGCCAAGGAATCTCCACAGTTGCTTTTCATTAGTAGGGTATGGCAGATTGGCAATAACTTCCACCTTGGCACGATCCACTTCAATTTCCTTTTCAGATATAACATGGCCAAACACAATCCCTTCCTTGACCATGAAGTTGCATTTCTCGTAGTTGAGCACCAAGCCTTTCTCCACACATCTTTGTAGTACCATCTTAAGGTGCTCAAGACACTGATCAAAGCTATTTCTATATATACTGTGAAGTCGTCCATAAATACCTCAATGCATTGCTTAAGAAGGTTAGATAATATACTCATCATGCTCATTTGGAACATTCCAGAGGCGTTGCACAGCCCAAAAGGCATTCTTCGGTAGGCGAATGTTCTGAAGGGACAAGTGAATGTAGTATTCTCTAGGTTCTCGAGCGTTACCCATATTTGCATCTATCCTGAATATCCGTCAAGGAAACAGAAGAACTTGTTTCCTGCCAGCTGCTCGAGCATCTGGTCAATGAACAACAATGGAAAGTGGTCCTACCTGGTCACCTTTTTCAGCTTCTTGTAATCAATGCAGACTCTCCAACCTGTGTGCAGTCTTGTTGCAATCAGCTCTTTGTTCTCATTCTCGATCACTTGCACGCCAGACTTCTTGGGCACAACATGGATCGGGCTGACCCATCGACTGTTTGAAATGGTAGATCATCCCCAAGTCAAGGATTTTGACAATCTCCTTCTTGACTACTTCCATCATGACTGTATTCTGCTTCCTTTGTGGATCTATGACTGGTACCGCATCTTGCTCAAGAAGAATGTGATGCTGGCATACCGTAGGGGTGATTCCCTTGATATCGGCTAAGGTCCATCATATAGCCTCCTTGTACTTCCATAGCAAATCTCGGATCCTATCTTCCTCTTCTTGGTGTAACTCCGAGCTAATGATCACTAGCAATGTCTCCTCCTTGCCCAAGTAAATATACTTGAGATGTTTGGGCAAGGTCTTCAGCTCGAACTTTGGTGGCTCGAGTATGGATGATTCCATCTGGTTCCCCATAATCGAGAGTGATCTAGGGACTCAATTCTCCACTGCTTGAACAGATGTCTTAGTGGTTACTTTTTCCTCCTTGCCCTCCTCATTGCCTGGATTGTCCTCCATCTTGTTCATAATATGGGGCAAGGCTTCCTCAATGTCTTTATCAATGGATTCCACAAAATCCATTATTTCCTCATTTGGAGCATGTTGCTCCGCCTTGTAGATGTCAAAAGTTACCGTTTCTCCATCATACTTGCAAGTCAGCTTCCCGGTGTCGCAATCGATCAATATCCTGGCCTTCTTGAAGAATGACCGACCTAAAAATATAAGAGGTTTCTTGGTAGTGGAGCTGCCCATGTTAAATACATAGAAATTAGCAGGAAAAATTAAGTCTTGTACATTGATCAAAACATCTTCCACCATGCCTTCTGGAAAAACGCTTAACTTGTCTGCTAACTGGATCATGGCCCTATATGGCTTCAGTGGGCCTATCTTCAGTTCCTCATACATAGACAGGGGCATGACATTGATCGAAGTCCCCAAGTCTAGCATGGATTGATCAATACTAGTACTTCCGATCACACAAGGGATATAGAACATCCTTGGATCCTTGCACTTGATTGGTAGATCTTTCTTGAGTATTGCAGAGACATTTTCTCCGACTAAATATCTTATGTTGTTAGGGTATTGTACCTTTTTGGTACACAACTCTTTCAGGAATTTTACACATCTTGGCATAGTACTCAGTGCAGTGACAAGTGGAATGTTGACTTCCACTATCTGAATACCTTGAGTAGTTCCTTTATCTCTTCAGCTTCATTTGTCTTGTCCAACCTTCTAGGGAAAGGTGGCTTGCAGTAGATGTTCTCCTCTAGAGCCTTCTTGGGAGACTTAACTCTAGGTTTGGGCTCCAACTTTTTTTCTGGTTTAGGCTTCTTGACTAGCTCCTATGTCTGGCTCTGGTATCTTGACCTGTTCTCCTCAGCTTCTAGCTTCTCTGGCTCTACCATCTCCCTAGAAGGTTCCACTACTTGTTCATGTAAGAATTTGTCATTCCTGAGCATCACCACATTGACCTGTGGCTTAGGATTCACCTGAACTTGGGAGGGCAGTCCTCCTTGTATGTTGTCCATTTTGACAATCGTCTGGGTCAAGTTGGAGATTTGGTTGGCTGGTGACTGTAGAGCTCCTCGACTTTCTATCTTGAATTTCTCAAAGTCGTCGCTGAACTTGTGGTGTGCCTTGGTCAAGTTTTGAACTGTCTCGGATAGAGATGGGCCTCTTGGCTGAATTTGATGCTGAGCCTCGGGTGGAGCTTGGTAGTTATTTTCTCCATATCTTAAGTTCTCGTGGTTCCTCCATCCTGGATTGTAAGATTGTGAGTGGGGATCAAATCTCTGTCTTGGGCCTTGATTGTGGTTTCCTCCATTGTGGTAGATGCCCAAAAGCATTAACTTCTTCTTCTCCTAGGGTGGGACATTTATCGGTCATGTGAGTGGTAGCATAGCATAGTTGGAACGCCATGACATTCTTCTTGATGGTTGGCTTCATCATCTCCATCATCTGCTTCATGGTGACACACAGGTCCGAGAGTATTGTCTGGGACTGTGATGCGGAAACATCTCCCATGGTCCTGGTCAAGGAATGTGCATCATCTCGTGATTCTTTTGCCATTTTGTTCAACAGCCTGAAAGCTTCAGAAGGATGCTTGTTTAAGATAGAACCTCCACATGTGGCATTCATAAATTGCCGCTCACCAGACATTATTCCATTAACATAGTACTGGATCAAGTCCTGGTCACAGCTGTTGTGCTACCGGCATTTGGCCAACATGAGCTTGAATTTTTTCCAGTAGTTATAGAGTGACTCTTTGGCTACCATCTAGATGGTGCTCATCCTTCTTCTTGTATTCTGGATCCTCGAGATGGATAGTACTTCTCCAGGAACTTTGTCATGGAATGTGAAGTTATTGGGGAAAGATTAAGCGATAGATTATGGATTAAGCGAGGGAGTCTGTACTTGAAAAGGGAAACAATGAAGAAAATTGAGATTGGGAAAGACAATTGATGTGTGGAAGACATGAAAGAAAAGTATTAAGTTGCTATTTGGAAGTGAAATTGTTATTTGGTAAGCTTTTGGGCTGTTTTTAGCATTTGGGTCGTTTGTTTAATATTTTCTGATGGGCCTTTTATTATTTATCTTTTGTGGGCTTTATCTTTAGTAGTTTGGGCTTTACATGTTCAATGTTAATAGTGGTGAGTTTATACCACTATTATATATATATGCTTGTAGCGTGACTTGTGGGTTTTTATGAATGAAATTACAAATTCCTTTCTTTCCATTCTTTCCCTTCTTCGAACATTTTTACATAAATAG
Organism: Leonotis leonurus; assembly: GCA_026898415.1. Taxonomy (NCBI): domain Eukaryota; kingdom Viridiplantae; phylum Streptophyta; class Magnoliopsida; order Lamiales; family Lamiaceae; genus Leonotis; species Leonotis leonurus. The sequence goes on along the minus strand of JAPKLX010000148.1, from coordinate 733,160 downwards.
TTACTGTTACATTGAATTTGTGATATAATTTTCATACAAAAATTAGTGGGTCCATTACAATTGGTATCAGAGGGAATTATCATAAGCTACTCGCTTCAAGGATCTGCTGGAGGCTTAGAAAAAAGTGGATCAATTTCTACAAACGGAAGATTTGAAACGGGAAGCTATGGAAATGAAGCTGCAAGACCAAATCGATGGTATGAGTTAAAAAATGCATGAAAAATTTGAACATTTAACAAAAACTCTAGCAGAAATGCAACTTCAGCTTCAAATCGTGGAGGTGAAGGAGATTCTTATTCTATATTGGGTTCTAAAACAATGAGGAATTTATTGGGTAATCACGGTAGTAGTGGGTCTCGATGGAGGGTCGATACACCACAACTTCCTTTTCATACTCCAACACCTAAGCTAGAATTTCCCAAATTTGATGGTACCAATCCTAGAGCATGGGTCCTTAAGTGCAACAACTATTTCAGGATTATAAACAATCTCATTGATTCCAGAAAATTAATCTTGCTTCAATTCATTTTGTGCGAAGGGTTTTACAATGGTTTCAAAACCTTGGTGAGGTTCAACCGAATGTTACACGGGAGCAGTTTATAGAGATAATATATATAAGATTTGAGGGAATTCAGTATACTAAGGTCATAGTGGAATACAATAAACTGAAACAAACATGCACTTATTTGGATTATGTGGATTAATTTGAGGAGCTTATATCTTATATGTTGTTGAGTAATCAGAATAAATTTTCTAAGGAATATTTTGTGGCTAGCTTCATTAGTGGGTTGAGTGAAGAATTGAAATCTTTTGTTAGCATGTTCAAGCTCACCACGTTGGAACAAACTATTGAATTGGGTGGGCAACATTTACGTAGAATGGATATCATAGCCAAAAACATAAGAGTTAATCCTAAAGTTTCATTCACAGTAGCTAGCTACCAGAAGCCAGATCCTCCACCTACACCTCCACCTATCAAGGGTAGCAACCTACCCACAATCAAGCCTCCTACATAATTACTCACTAAAGCAGAGATGGCAATACGGAGGCAGAAGGGACTTTGTTACAACTGTGATGAGGTATTCACGGTTGGCCACAAATGTAAAAATAGAATTAGCTACCTCATGATGACCGAAGAGGAAGAGTTAAGCTATATGCAAGAACACCCTCCTGAACACATTCAGCAAGAAGAAACCAATGAACATGCCATGGAAGAAATACAACTTTCCATGCAATCTGTAGGAGATGATGGTGTTACAACAATGGAACTCATTGGAGAGTACAATAATAATAAGTTACACATCTTAGTGGACACAAGAAGTACCCTTAGATTCTTGCAAGACCACACTGCAAGGAAACTCAAATGCGTGATAGAAAATGAAAAACACATACTGGAGAGAGTGGCAAACGGGCATAAGATGGCCAGTACACAGAAAGCAACCAATTTATGTTGGAAAATACAAGGGCATGAGTTTCAATACTCTCCAAGGATCTTGGAAAACATTGGATACGATCTAATCTTGGGTGGAGATTGGTTAAAGCACTTTACCCCTATTGAACTTGACTACAAAAGAATGGCTATTTCTGTTCATCTGAACGGAAAAAAGGTCAGGTTGCAGACATAAATTCTTCTACCGAATGTCAACTTATAACAGGGGTGTCTTTATACAGTTTACTTCACAAAAATCTGGAAGTAATAGATGAGATGTATTTGATTTCCAATCAAGTACATGAGGCAGTGGAACATGAAGAACTGACTGGGCTACTAAACAAATTTCAAGATGTGTTCAATGAACCTAAAGGTTTGCCACCTGTTCGGGGTGTTTGTGGGTCCATTACAAACTTCTTCTGCATTGATTTCCAATTCGTGACACTCCCTGCAGGAAAACTATAAAGCCATTCTCGAGCAGTATCTTGAAGTGTAAAAGGAATTGATACCAGACGTATGTACTCCCTGATGGTTCCACATGCCATCTCAAAATCCTGAAGGTGCCTTTGCGGATCCTCTCTTGGCAAGTCACTGAAATTGGGCAAGATCTGGATGAAAGAGTCCCTTAGTTCTCAGTTGTCTATGATCACGGGCAAGGTAATGCCCAAGGGTTTCAGATTGTTGTTGTCGAGGAACATCATCTCCCTGAGTGTCTGCTCTGGAGCTGCATTCCCATTCTCATCGTTGATTTCTCCGTGCTCCTCCGCCATTCTTTCTGCTTGACGAGCTTCTCGCTCAAGTTGTGTTTGTCTCCTTAGTCTGCCTCTTCTTCTCCTAGCATTTCTCTCAATATGTGGATCAAACCAAACCTCTCCGAGTTGTTCTTCAGGATTAGATCAAAGCATACACCGTGGACGAGACCTGAGTCAAGGTGAGAGAGAAATTCTGGAATGCACAACTCCCTGGAAACGGCGCCAATCTGACAAAGCACAATCGTTGTCACTACGGTTAAAATAAATTTATAATACCTATACTCTTCACTAGGTTCTACTAGTGGCAAGCACAGGGTCGATCCCATAGGGAGTTGGTGGATTTCTCTCTTGATGTCACAATTTGGGTTTTGAGTTGGGTGTTGCCTTAGGCAAGAAGTTTTAATCAAACAGAGAGTAAAGTGCTAAAATATAGATAACTGAAAAGAAAAACACTAAGATAGTTAAATAAGAAAACAACTTGACTTGGGTTAGAATCCTTAAGTCTTGAATTATGTCTTGATCATCGGTGCAAAGTTGTTCGTTGTACTAGCATGTCATTGGCTAAAGGCGAGCGTAAGAATGGGGTTTTACTCCTACCACCCAAACGCATCACTCAGGAAACCCCTTTTTAATCGTCACGTAGCCACCTAAGCCTCGCCTATCATACCTTTTCAGTCAGAAGGTAAGGGTTATTCACTTCTTTATCCCCCTTGCGCAAGATAGCTCATGGACCGAGCTTACTCCAACATACCCAAATAGGTATTAGCGGGACTGCACAACCATGGGCACACCATCTTAGGAGCCCGTGCCATGAAGTTTCCACCTACATCACCACGCTGGTTCCTCTGGCTAGCAAGCAGGGAGTCGCTAACACTTGGAGTTTCCAGCTCGCAGTTGTAACCTGATTTTGCCCAAAACTGCTATTAGTCATACAACACCGAGGACTTGATCAAGTTGTATAGGATTCAGATCCAGCGCTTTAGGAACACGCCAATACAACTATAAGTGCAATTAGACCTCTCAAGAAGTTTTAAGTGTTGACTTAATTCATCTTTCCCAAGAAAAGTTTAATTAACCTAGCTACTCATACTGAAAATAAAGAACACAAACGAAATAAACATAAACATACTTGAATTGAAATAGCAAAAGTACGAGTTACCAAAAGATCCTCTTGCTAGGACCAACCCCTGGCAAGCCCGTAAATATGAACACAAATTAAATAAATTGTTTGCCCGTATGAATTTTTTCTTCCTCCCAATCACTCATTGAAATAAAGCCTATACTAAAAGAAAGTGCAATTGGGCATCGTCCCTCCCCTCGAATGTGTGTTTCTCTAATTTATAGCGTGGGGTATAAATAGTTCTCCATGGGCTTGGGCTTGGGCTTGTGGTAGAGGTGGCTAGGGTTTATGGCGAGACTTTTCTTCCCCGGTGAGATTTTCCGTGTAAAGGAGATACTCACAATCCTCCAAATATTCGGTGGAAGGAAAGAGAGATTTTTTTTTCCTTTTTCGCGTAAGGAAAGAAATCTACCACAAATCCCAGCTCTTTGTCCATCATCTTCTGCTCTCCCAAATGCTTCAATCTTCCTCCTCGTCTTGCCCAATGTGCTCCTCTTGCCCCCAGTGGTTGCAGTGTGATCTCGAGTGGTACCTTGTCTTGAGCTTTAGACTTCCCAAGATGCTCCGTGTAAAAACATATCTCTTTCTTGAGATGACCTACAACCTTGACCTGTATCCTACCAAGCCAGACTTGGCCCTCTCAGACACAAAAAACGATATAAAATAAAAGAAAATGACTCGATCTAGACCTAAAACAAGACACAAAAGAGCACGAAAAATGGGCTCGTCCCTTATCTAACATCTGATCAATGAAAGTAAGAGGAAAATAATCCTTTTTGGTAGCCGCATTGAGCTTCCTATAGTCGATACACATCCTCCATTCGGTAACAGGCCTGGTAGGAACCAACTTCTTCTTCTCATTGAGGGTCAATGTGATGCCTCCCTTCTTGGGCACGACGTGGACCGGGATAACCCATTCACTGTTAACACAGATAGATAATCCCTTCGGCTAACTACTTTGGGATTTCTTTCTTCACGACCTCCATCAGTATCGGGTTGAGCCGTCTCTGTCCATCCCTCTTGGGTAGTGCATCATCTGCACGTTGTATCTTTTGCATACACAAGGTTGGACTGATGCCTCGAATATCCGCCAAATTCCATCCAAAGGGTAACTTGTGCTTTTTCAACACAGTTACCAATTGGGATTATTGAGCTTCAGTGAGATGAGCTGATATGATCATCGGTTTTTGTTCGTTCTCCTCGAGGAACACGCACTTCAAATTTTTAGGGAGCTCATTTAGCTCTAAGTTATGGGCCAAGCTGAAATAGTAGATGGGCTGAGAATTTAGAATCTGATGGGCCGAGAAAAATAGAACCGAGTGGGCCGAGGGAGTATACTCACTGGGCTAACATAAATAATTGGTCTGGGCCTAGAAATTGTTGAGATGAGTGGAGAATTTATTTCAATTGGGCTAATTTAAATATAAGTAAGAATTGGGCTAACTTAATTATTTAAGTGGGCTATTAATAATTCTATTAGATCAAGAATTTATTTATTTATTAGATTAAGTCCAAGAAAAAAGAGTATCAATTAATTTAAAATTTATTAGTAGAGTTTCATCTTAATAATTGATTTAATTATAAATCACACTTAGATATATTAAGTAGGATATTCCAACCTATAGGAAAATATAGATATTTTGACTTAAGAATCAAAATATTCAATTAGAAATTTGTTTATTTATTATTACTCAATAATTACTACTTGGAGGTAATAAATGAAATTAAAATTTTAGAAAACATAGTTGATTTGAGAAATCAACGTCTCTAGACAATAAATTCAATACTCGAATAATAGTCGAGTAAAGATCCGAGAATAATACTCCAAATGATAAAGGATAATGTTCCTTAGAAAATATTAGATGCATTAGAGAATTTTATCTCACTTGATATTTATTTAAAGGTTTCGACAAGAGGTCGGATCCGCATTCCAAGAGCGAAGCCAACACCAACCGAGACTATTCAAGTAGGCTTTCTTACTCTAAAAAATATGTGTGCATGACTTTAGAATAAAATTTGATATTTTCAAAGCACTGTCTTGCCATAAATGTTTCGATTTATGTATGATGTCTATCTGTTTATTTATAATCGAATACAGGTCCCAGTAGATTAGATATCTTACTCGGACTTGTGTACACAACGGACCGTGAGTCATCTTAGCGGGTTGGCCAGTCCAGTGTCCGTGTGAGGTGGCCACCTCCCCGGCACATAGAACTTCAGATATGGCTGACTACAAAAGAACTTAGACTGCAGTCGAATATAGGATTTTTACGAGAAATGATTTTGGTGAACATAGGCGCTTTAGAGACAAAATACCTATGTTTCACTTATAATGGTCTGACAGTTATAATTGTATGAGTGCGATTTCAGCACGTGTCTACTGAGTACTTTTGTACTCAGCCCTGCATGTATTTCTAAAATAAGTTTTCTGCTGCTAGTTGAGATCTCTATGTAATAGGCTTAAGACTTCAGTCTTCTCTAATATTCGTGGTTATGTATGAGCTTATGACTCAAGTTATTCCTATGTCAATTACGTACAATGAATTATTAAAATAAGTTATGTGAATGTTGTTCATGTCATCTTGATTCCATTTTTCCAATTCTATTCCCGTTTCTTAAATCCCTCCCTTAGTCACGGTTTTCCCGGATTCTACTATCCTTAGTAGAATTCGGTCGTGACAATTTGCTAATTTATTATACATACATTTGTAAGCAAATAATATTGATAATTGATTATTTGATGCAATTTCATTGAGATAATTTTTATTATGATTTATGCATTGAGAATTGAAATAGCTAGCAATATTTGAGATTTAGTTATCTGTTTGAATCTATATTACAAGTGTTTTGATTGAGTATTCTTTTAGTTAGTAGTCTTCTGTTCAACAATTTTATATGCTTCAATAGCTGAACTTACAATTTCATCTAGGTAGAGCAACACTTTTTTTATTTTATTCTTCTTTAATTAGAAATAAGTTATTAATAAGTAGTGCAGGATATTTAAATTTTGTTATATGGATAAGTTGAATTTGTTAATAATAGATTTGAGATTTTATTTTTTGGTTTTGATATATTTATACTCTTGAATTTTTAATGCCCTTGCAGTACTTCAATTTAAATGGAACGTCAGTCCTCTGCGAAAAAAGGAAAAACACTTATCTCTTCTTTTTTCAAGAAACGTGATCATCAAGAGACTCATAACAATGAAGGTGGCTCACAGCCTTTAACGACGACAACTCAAAGTCAAACTAGTGAGCCTCCTTTAACTCCAATGGAGCAAGATCCCAATTACATGTATTGAGCGCGATTCGGGAAAAATAAAACCATTGTGTGAATATTCGGTTAATGCACGAGATGATATAAGACGTGCATATCTAAAAGTTGGGCCTTATCAACATAATTGGACGTGTATCTTGTCACAAAATTTGGCGCTCAAAATCGTAGCTTTCAGAAGAAATGGTTCGATAAGTTTCATTGGTTGGAGTATTCTCTTTCCACAAATAAGGCATATTGTTTTTATTGCTTTCTTTTCATAACCGATGTTGATATATCTGGCTCTTCTGCATTGGTGAAGGAAGGATTTGACAATTGGAAAAGGAAAAATCAAGGAAATAAATGTGCATTTCTTACTCATGTTGGTTCAGCATTTACATCACCACATAGTATGTGTTTAAGACGTGCAGAAGATTTGATGAGACCAGTTGGACATGTAGACAAAGTTCTGCATTCTCAATCAATTATTGAGAAGAAGAGAAACCGTTTGCGCTTAAAAACCTCAATCATCAATGTTCCATGGCTTGCACTCCAAGGTTGTGCTTTTAGAGATCATGATGAGTCTTCATCTTCATCTAATCGAGGTAATTTTATTGAATTGGTGAAGGCTTTTGCAAATATGAACAAGGAAGTTAATGAAGTTGTTCTTGATAATGCTCCGAAAAATGCACAATATATTGCTCCAGAAATTCAAAAGGAGATTTTGAATATTATGGCCAATAGAGTACGTCAAATGATTCGGGAAGAAGTTGGAGATAAATATTTTTGTATTCTTGTTGATGAAGCACAAGATGTCTCCAAACAAGAGCAAATGGCCATTATTTTGAGATTTGTGAATGATCTTGGAATTTTGACTGAGCATTTTTTCGCAATTAAAAGTGTTAGTGACACCACTTCACTAACTTTGAAAGAAGAGATATGTTGTTTTCTTTCTCATCATTATCTTCATGTTGAAAAAATAAGAGGTCAGGGTTACGATGGTGCTAGCAATATGCATGGTTCGTGGAATGGACTTCAAGCCTTGTTTCTTCGAGATTGTCCATATGTTTATTATATTCATTGTCTTGCACATCGCTTACAATTGACATTAGTTTTTGCTGCAAAGGATATCAGTGTTGTTTGGGAGTTCATTTCTCACTTGGATAATATTGTTAATATTATAACTTCTTCACCAAAGCGTGTCTCGCAATTGCATGCTGCTCAAAGAGATGAAATTCAAAGTTTATTGGTTGTTGAGGAGATCGAATCTGGAAGTGGTGCCAATCAAATTGATAATCTGCAGCGAGCTGGAGCTACACGTTGGAGTTCACATTATAACTCCATAAGAAGTTTGATAGATATGTATGCAGCAACTTGCAAAGTGTTCAAATGTCTTATTGAACATTCTCCGAGTGGAAGATCTAAGGCCGAAGTGCCGAAGTTCAAGGGGTTTACAAAAATATGGCAAGCTTTGAATTTGTATTCACTCTACACTTGATGCATAAGATTATGAGAGTTACTGATTCTCTTTGTCAGATTCTTCAAAGAAAAGTTCAAGATATTTTGGCTGTTATTGCTTTTATCTCTACTACTAAAACTATTCTTCAAGAATTGAGAGAAAGTGGATGGGAAGATTTCTCAAAGAAGTAAAGATCTTTTTCTTGAAGAATAACATTGATGTCCCCAACTTGGATTCTCCATATAAGGTTGGTCGTTCTCGTGGGCAAACTACAATTGAACATCATTATCATTTTGATATTTTCAATGGAGCAATAGATCATGTCTTGATGGAGTTGAATACAACATTTAATGACGTGTATGTTGAATTGCTTTCTCTTAGTGTGGCCTTAGATCCTAAGAATTCTTTCAAATCATTCAATAGTGATGATATTTGCAAGCTTGCAAGAAAATTCTATCGAGGATATTTTACTGATCAAGATATTGTTTCTTTAGAGTATGAGTTGGAACATTATAAGCATGATGTGATACTGATGCAAGAATTTCAAGTGTCTACACTTGTGGAGTTGAGTCAAATACTTGCAAAGAGTGAAAGGTCAAAAGTCTATGTTATATTAACTAGACTTATTCATCTGGTCTTGACGTTACCTGTTTCTACTGCTACAACTGAACGAGCATTTTCTGCAATGAAGCATGTGAAGACAGCATTGCGTAACAAGATGGGAGATGATTTACTTGAAGACTCGCTAATGCTCTATATTGAGAGAGATTTTGTTAAGGATATATATATAGATTTTGTTATTGATGAATTTTATATGTTGAGGTCTCGTAGGGCACAACTTATGTAAATACCGAAATTATTTTGCATGTATAAAATATGGTGTTTTGAAAATTTTATTTTTCAGCCCACCCCAAGTTCAAATTCTGGATCCGCCCCTAAACACAGTGTATATATATATATATACATATATATATGTGTGTGTGTGTGTGGTTAACACAAGTATATCTATTTTCATTATAGTCATCCCCTATATATATATATATGGAAAAAGTAGCAAATAAGCCCTTAAGATAGACACCCTTATGGCGGATAACCCCTTATGGCAAGATTTTGTTCAAATCAATCCCCAACGTTTATAAGTTGTTGCAATTAGGCCCCCATTTTTAACGGCCGTTTATCTCCGTTAAACACATCTCACAGGTATATTTTCGAACATCTTGCGTGCGTTACTATGTTTTGCAAGAAAAAAATTGGATAATATATTTGATGGTGATGAAAGTGATGAGAGTAGTAACCTATATGTGATTGGTATTGTTTATTTGTATCCAACATATATATCAGATGAGATATCGGTGGTGTTGATGAATTGCCACCATACAAGAGAATAAAAAATGAAGTTTTGTTGATTGTTTATGCAAAAATGGAACAAGAAATGGCAAAACAAGGCCAATCCTACAAAGTTCAATATGCAAAACAAGAGGTACATATATCTCATATATATATGTGTGTGTGTGTGTGTGATCATATGTATGTGAGTTAATTATGTTACAAAATTACAATGAATAATGCAAATGAAAAAATTTGTGAGGGCATATATGGAAGAGGCGAAATGGTGTTATAGCAAGTCTTTTACAAAAATGGATGAGTACATGAAATTGAGACTTGTATCTGGTGCCTACATGATGTTATCAACTACTTCTTTAGTTGGAATGGGAGATCCTCTTGTTAAAAAATAAGATTTTGATTGGATCATAAGTGAACCACCTCTTCTACAAGCTGCATCGGTTATTTGTAGATTGATGGACGACATGGTAAGTCATTGGGTAAGTTACATGGAGAAAATATGGCGTTCAAAGATGGAAGCTTGTAGTGAATTTTGGAAGCGGGTGAAGAATGCATGGAAGGACATGAATGATGAATGCATGTTCTTAATCTTGCTCGTGTCATAAATCTCAAACATGTTGGTCAAGATTCATATTGTATGGCCACAAGATGTTATCCAAGCCTTTTCTTGCAAAACATAGTAACGCTTACAAGATGTTTGAAAAAATGCATGTGAGAACATTTAACGAAAATGGACGGCCGTTAGAAATGGGGGACCTAATTGCAACAACTTGTAAACGTTGGGGAGTGATTTGAACAAAACCTTGCCATAGAAGGTTATCCGCCATAGAGTGTCTACCTTAGGTGCTTATTTGCTACTTTTCCCTATATATATATATATAGGCAAACATTTTTCTTTCTTTCGGAGCCATTTTAGCGGGGCCTCACTTTTGGACCAAGAAAGAAGGAGAACAAGGCAAAAGAAAATGTCTTGTTTGTAGCCTCAATCATTAAGAAGTGGGGAGTGGGAGAGTCAGAGTCGAAAAGAGGATTCATCACCATGATCAATTGATTTAATGTAGGCATCGCTCTTACCTTTGTCCTTCTGTCATGACCGCACTCTACTAAGGATAGTAAAGTTGGGAAATCGTGACTAGGGAAGGGATTAAGGAAACGGAAATAGAAATGAGGAAAAGGAAAAAGGACGAGTAGTCATCACACACTTTTTTTGTGTCATTGCTAGTGGACATGTCTCTGTTCAAAATCAAGAGTAGGGTGCTAGGAACTCGTTGAGGTCCTCCTACTATAATCTTATATCTTAGACCAATAGTTTAGGTCGATTGTCATAACTTCTTAAAGGTTTTATACTTATCATTATAGAATTTTAGGGAATTCTAGTTTTAAGATTTATTATTCGAAGATAACTAAATCTTTAACACTGGGTTGATGGTTTCATTTATGTCTAGATTTTAATAGTAGTACAATAATTTATCGAATGATTATTACAATTTTTGATAATTCATGAAGGAAAGATCTTGTCTCGATCGTCATCTCGTAATTGGTCTTTGACTCTATCTTGATTCTTTCCGCCATTCTGGATTCTTCTTGTAGATTCTTCGATCTCCTTGTTCTCAATTAAAGCCGTGATGACTAAATCCTAATTGTCCTTCTAAATTCTGATCTATGTTGTCTTTTCTTAAAGGGAATAAACCACTTAAAGCAATCTATGTTCATCGGGAAGAGTCATAATTGTCATGACAATAATTATGAACTCATTTTAAAATAAATGTGCTATTTTCTTTCAACCTTCAAAATATTATTTTGAAAAGAATTGTGATCTTTTTCCTTCACTTGAAACATCACTTCAAAAGCATTTCATGCTTTAAAAGAGATATCTGCATTTTGAAAGGAATTGTGACCTCTTGTTTAATACTCAACTTCAACCAAAAAGAAATATCTGCATTTCTTTTAAATCTCGAACTTCTTTTGAAAGAAATATATTCTTTCCTTTCAAAATATGAAACTTCAACTTTTCCAAAACTTGTTTACCTCTTTCCTTGTTGAGCGTGATGCGTCGGAGTGCTAGACTTTTGTCTACTCACTTAACAAGTCTGAAGAAGCAACATTAGTCTAGAAAAGCAATACGAGACTAAGATTCGAAAAAAAAAAGACTCTTGGGTTCAGAGCAAGAGATGCTCTGATACTACTCTGTCAAGACCACACTCTACTAAGGATAGTAAAGTCGGGGAAACCGTGACTAGGGAAGGGATTAAGGAAACGGGAATAGAAATGGGGAAAAGGAACAAGGACGAGCTGAACAAGAATCTCATAACAAGTCGAATAAATCATCGTACATGGTTAGCATAAAAAGGACTTGGGTCTTAGGCTCAATACAATACAATTTAACATGAAGAAACTGGAGTCTCAAGTGTATTACATAACAGTCTCAAACTAGCAGCGGAAAGTTACTCGGATTGATAAAATCTCTACATGTATGAAGACACATAAAACCCCCAAGAGTCAACTAATAAGAGATTGACAAAAGCCCGAACGTAGCACCCCTCCTTCACCACCGATCAACCTGCACATTTAGAAATACATGCAGGGTTGAGTAAAAAATTACTCAGTTGACACATGCCAAAATCGTATACATACATATATAATTGTCATGCCATTTCCTGTGATACATAGGGATTTTATCTCTAAAGCACCTATGTACACTAAATCATTTGAGAAATCTTAAGTTGACAGCGCTGTCTAAGCTCTTTTGTAGTCCACCATATCTGTAGTTTCTTTGTGCCGGGGAGGTAGCCACCTCCCACGGACACTTGACCAGCCAACATCTTGATAGCTCACGGTCCTGTGTACACTTGTCCGAGTAGAATATCTTATCTACTGGGACCCGGATTCGATTATAGTCAAAGCAGATATGTATCATACATAAATCCAAACATTTTATGGCAAGACAAACTTTGAAAACAAATTCCAGTTTCAATCTTCTTTGAAAAGGAAACGAATTTTTAGTCAAGCACACATACTTTTATAGTGTAAGAAAGCCTACTTGATCAGCCCCGGCTAGTAAAGTTCCTCGTTCTTGTGATTCAGATTCGTTCTCTCGTTGAAACCTTTAAACAAGTTTCATGTGAGATACTAATTCTGAGTATGGTTAAAATTCTCTAAGTGTGAAGAAATATTTATCCATTTTTATTTCGGAAATTATTCTCAAGTCTTTCCTCAACTAATATTCGAGTATCTATTTTCTAAAATATTCTCCTAGGATTTTAAAGCAAACTATAATTTATAAATTTCTAAATTATTTAAATTACCCAAATAAATTAATCATAGGTACTAAAAGTTATAATGATAATTTCATTTGGGATGTTCTAAATTTTTAGCTAATGCTAACGTTAATTTTATAAATTAGTATAAATCCTAGTTAATGCTCTTTAAGATTTAATTTAGTAGTTTAGTCCAACAATAACTTAATTGTCCCATAAAATAATGCTTAACTCAATTATTTAATTAAGTAGGCCCATGAATTAATATTCTTGGTCCATACAAGTTTAATTAGGCCCATACTTTACTAATTTTGCCCACTAAGTAGGCTAATGCATCTCTGCCCTTACCCTCCTCACTTAGTCGTATCTATCTCCCAACTCTCTATCCCTCCGAATTATCTCCACTTTGCATAGTTCACACACCATTCCTTCCCCCATCTCCCTCTACTGGTTCCTTTGTCCATCTCTAAGCCGCTCGGCCGTCGTTCGCCTTCTTCCCTTGGTCTCCATCCCTTTGGCCGCCTGTCGCATGTAGTCTTCTCGCCTCTCTTTTTTCCCTCCTTCTGATGCCTCACTCAATCAGCCAGGGAAAGAGCTCCTCAGCCATCCCTATCCCGGCACTGCTCGTTGCACTCCCCCAATCACCGACGCCCTCTCTGCTCTTCACGCTTAGCGGCCGAAGGTTTCCGCCCCTGAATCCGTTCAGAAGGTAGCCCCAAATCCCCTACTTTTATTTATATATTTAAATCTTAGGTTTAGTCATGGATTAGTTTGTAGCATGTACTTGCATGTTCTTTATTTAGGATAGATTAAGGTGGGTCAAGTATTCCTTTGCAAAAGTCCAAATCTTTCCTCTTGAAATGTCACTAAGTTTTAAAGCTGCTTAAAGCTTGAATCTGGATCTAACAACAAATCTTGACTTCTATATTAACTAAACCTCTACGTTCAGTTTATGGAATATGACCAAAATCTTGGAACTTTATGTTAATGGTTTTATGATATTTTTGGATTTGTGTTCGGGAGTATAACTTTTCTAAATTTTAATTAGGTCTAGATGTTTATTATTTAAGCAAGCTGTGATTTTCTAGAGGTGAAGGGATGATCTTGATGATGTGGTTTCTGTATGTAGAGATTTTCTTCTCTGTTTTTTGTTCACGGTTCTGATTTATGGAGGATTGATTTGTGGTTTGAAATCTTTCAGATTTTATTAACATGAGACTAAGGAATGTTCCTTGTTACCTATTACAGGCTGTGTGATACAAGTCCCTAATTTGTTATAAATGGTGGTTGCTGGTAGAACAAAAGGATTGATTGTTTTATAACTTCAGCAAGGAATTCGGTAATCTAGACTTTAAAGTTTTAGTTCTTAAATCATTCTACCCAATGTATGGTTCTAAGTGTAGTTGAGAATGAATATGTGGTTATTTCTAAGTTTTTATTAAAAGAACAAAATCGGAAGTTCTTCTGTTGTTATTGACTATGAAAGTGGGTTCTGAATCTGAACTAAACTTTAAGACATATACATTAGGATTAAAAATTAGTTCTTGCTTACCTCAAGAAGCTATCCTATTTGGCTTGAACTCTTTGGAGATCGGTAGGGCTTCTAGGGCTTCTTCCTTCTTGTTTCATCTCCAAGATAATTTCTAAGTGTTTGTATGTTGGTACAACTGATTTCTCAAGGGTGCTTCTAAAGTGTTCGGGTGTTGTAGGGACGAGTTATATATATTGTGTAGCTTGCCTAGGGTAGGGTGGGGTGTCTTAGGCTTCATTTGGTAGTGGTGTTAAAGGAAGTTATGCTATTTTAAACTAAAGTGAACATGTATTTGGTAGCATGTATCTTAAACTGTCTGACCCGTCTTTAAATTTCGGCCAGTTACTAAAAGGTAGGTTAAAGACGTTTTATAAACCCACCAAAGAGATGATATTAAATCTAACCTGGTTAAACAGTGAAAAGTGGGGTTTTTTATCCCTAAAATGCCCTTTTTAAAATTGATTTCAAACATCTTCTTCTTCACAATCGACGCTCCCCACTTCTTTGAGTTCTCTCATCTCCTAACCTTCTGGTTAATGCTCACACAAAATTCTTGGAACTCACCTACTCATAAAGTCGACGATTTGCAGATTGCGGTGTTCGTCTTCTTGTCTCCTCCGGTGTGGGCTGCAATACTCCGCCATATCTTCCCCATAATTTTGCCAGCCTTACTCAGATCACTACCAACAGCTCCGAGGCCACTCCCCACGAAACCAGCCCCTGAACCTACACCTGATGATACCGTACTCTCATCAACTGTAAACCCTAGACATTTGGACATTGAGAGATGGCTTGAAGATGTAAATGCAAAAGCTATGTATCTTATAAATCAGGATCCAAAAGCTATGTATTTTGTAGATGTAAACTTCAACTTTATGCAGAAAAAACAAATTGAAATTTGCTGAATATTTGCAACTTATTATTTTTTGCAGAATGGAATCACAAATCAAGCATGAGTGGTGGTGAAGGTGATTGGCCGGACCGGATCACGTGGGCAAGTCACTCAAGTGAGAGTGAAATTCATTGACGATCAGAACCGATTCATCATGAGGAATGTCAAGGGACTAGTTAGGGAGTTTTAGAGCGACTATTTATCCGCTGGTATATGGAGTGAAAGCAGTGGCTTCCAGATCGATAGAGGTGATCAAGAAGCTGTTAATGTCATCAAAGAATAGGAGTGACAAAACTTCAGATTCGTACTGCTCTTTGTGTAGATAGGAGGTGATCAAGAAGTTGTCGATGTCATCAAAGTATAGGAGCAAATGTATGCTTTGGCATGTATTTGTCGTACTGCTGTTTGTGTAGATCCGTTTGCAAAGGAGATAACCTTATAATATAATTAGAATAATCTTATGTTACTGAAGACTTTTCTATATTAAAACTCTTCATTATCTTATTTGATGTATTTATGTATATTATTTGATCAGTCTTTGCGTATTTTTATTCGAGTTTTTAGCTATTTGCCATGCTTTAAATTGGCCAAGCAATTCATGAACCAAATTTGATTTTTATATACATGAAAATTATTTTTTGTGGTGGTGTCCAATAATAAAATAAAAGTTAAGCATCATCGAAAATAAAACAATAAAAAAAAATATCATATATTATATAATTAAAAAGCAAAGCAATATCAAAAAAAAATAATAAGAAAAGAAAATAAAATAATAAAAAAGAAATACTATAGTATCTCATACTAAAATAATTATGGCATTTTTATAATTTTATAAAAATCGAAGGGTAAATTTGTAATAACAATACTTTATCTAAGGTTTAAACATTTCTACCAAACAATATATAAATTTTATCTCACTTTTTATCTTAGCTACCAAACACAAACCTATATTAAACTTAATTCTTCATATCATAACTTCTCATACTAAATTTAACCTGTCCACTCTCATCCTAACCTGGTTTGAATCTTTGCATTTGTCTTCTTCTTAGAGTTGTTTTGCTACCATTTCTAAGATTCATTTCAGATTTTGTTTTATGTTGCAGGATGGCAATAGGATGTTGTGGGGGAAAAGGGGAATCTGTCAGCACTAGGGTCCTCCTTTCCCTGTTCGAATCTGTTGCCAGACAGCCTATCCTCTCTCTTTTTCTTTTCTTTTCACTAGAATGTACTGCTTCTTTTAGTTGTGTAAAAGTCATGTTTGTTTTGTTATATATTAGGAAGCTCTATGCAGACCTCTTTTATGTGTAGTATTCTGTTGAGATTTGTCATTTCTTTAGCTAGCTTGTGATTTTCAATCGAGGATTTACCTTAAACCGAGTTTCAATTTAATCTTATAAGTTAAGGACTACTATCGATTGGTTAATAAATATTCGAATTTGAGTCAAAACTTTTTCTAATGGTTTTTTCAATACACGTTAATTTTACTAGTAAAATAGCGGGGCATCACACCTTCCCCCTACTTTTGATGTCTCTGACTCAGCATGGGTTAAGGGGGGCGGAACTGCACACGAAAGTGTTCAGAGCATTGTCCGAGTGAGTAGGTAGCGCCTACCAAGCCACTAATCTAGTTTCGGCCCAACAAGATTTAGTACACCAACAACGTGTGTTGCGTGATTCTATCGAAGCCGGAAGATGGACTGAGAGTGAAACTTCTCTTTAGGCCGATCACTCTGCAATAAACCCCTCAGGCCGAAGACTAGTGGTAGGTGGTCCCGGCCTTGCATCTATAGGCATTGAAGCTTTAATGCCCTATTTTCAGCCCTCCTCTTGTTTTCTTTTTCAGATGAATGAACTCAAAGAATAAAAGGAATTGCAGCTACCAACTGGTTCGTTCTATAGCGATTCACGCTCTTTCACATTGACTTTTGGGGAAAAAAAGGACTCCATCAAGAACCCGGTACAATATTTGTGCTCGAAGGTCTTCATTTCCGTGTATCTGATTTCCTCTGCTCTTACTGAACCTATCTACAAACATAACCCCAATAAGCGTGTCATTGTGAGACCGACTGGTCGAACAGAGATGAAAGTCGGAAAATGCAATAAAGTAAATTCAATGAATACTATATATATATATATATATATATATATAGTTGGGCACAAATTAAGAAAAAATATCTACCATACACCAATATACATCACTTACATAGAAAAAACGGGTGGAAATATCTGCATCACTTTTGTTTTGCATCTATTTCAAATTTTATTTTTTACTTAGTCCTGTTCAATTAGAATATATAATTATATTTAAATATTTAATGACACTTTAATTTACTTTAGAGGTGATAAATATATTTATAAAAGAGAGTATGTATTTGTAATTTATTTCAAATTTTGAAGTAAAATCTAATTAAGACTCATATTATTATAAGAAATTCTTAAATAAATCTTTATTAATTAAAATGATAAATTTGGTATTGAGATATAAAATACAAGTATATGCAAATCCATCCAATTATAGAAATATACATCATTACATATATCCAGGGCCAGCCCTCAGGGGGGTTCAAGCCCGGGCGACCGCCCAGGGCCCCGAGTTATCGTGGACCCAAAAATCTAGATTCTCAATATATAATATTAGTATATCTTAATAATTATGTATATTACATAGTTCAATGGTTATGGGATATTTTTATTAATCTTCATTGATTTAAGTTCGATTCTTATTAACTACATTTTTATCAACTTATTTAATAATAGACGTGTCCCTTTATGGTCAGGACCGACACTGCATATGTCCACAAAAACAATTAAAAAAGGCAATATATAGGTAGTAAAATAACCCTAAAGTAGTGAAGGTTGAATGTGATCAGAGAGATTCTGCTGCAACCAACCCTGGTTTGTAAGAGTGAAAGAACGAATGAGAGGAATGCGTCGAACCCAGTCTCGATCTTCACCTTCGATGCTAATTGTATCCACAAACTCCTTCGCCATGTCGTACAGCGTGAGCTCCTCAAGATTTTTAAGACAGTCTACTCCCAGCAGCATCATCACACTAGGGCATTTCCGTAGTGACATGTTCTTCACCTCTGGCATTGCCCCTCTTTCAATCTTGATCATGTTTGCTTTACTCAAATCCTCAACCACTAGAGTCTTGAGCTTCTTGAAACCCGAGGCTTCGAATACCAACTCTTCTCCGGTAAAGCAGTCCACCATCTCAAGCTCAGTTAGGTTGGGGAGGTGTTTGAGAATCCTTAAAGGGGTGTTACTCAGTTTAGACCATTTCAGACCAAGCCTCATCAGACAATGCAGTGAAGAAATCCATGTCGGAGTGTTTCTCAATCGGCCTTTCAAGTAAAGACGTTCCAGAGTCTTGGGAGGGTTTATCATCTCTTCAACTTCAATGTTCTTGTCCTTAGCAGCTGAGGTTATGTCGAGGGTTTTGAGGCACTTCATCTCCTCAACAGCGGCGCACAAAGTCGGGCCGTGTTCACTTCTCAGCTCTGTTACTCCCAGCTTCCTCAGTTGGGTCAATGCTTTCAACTCTATTAGGGTTTTAACATTTGGCCCTATCTTCACGAGGGTCAATTTCTGCAGATTTGTTAGTTTGTTGATCCCTTTGTGCAGCTTAACGCCTTTCACGGAGTCAAAAGCTACGTAATGGGTCACGTTGGAGTTGTAGGCGAAGAGGTGACGGAGGTTATGGAGATAGGATATTTCTGGGGGAAGCTCAGTGACAAGGGTTTGTTTTAGGTCTAAGGTTTCAAGGTAAGAAAGTTTCTTGATTGAACTTGGAATTGAATTGATATTGGTGTCTCTGAAACTGAGGTACCTCATAAGGAGAAATTGGATTATTTCATTTGGAAATAATGTGAGAGATCGATGTCCACCTTCCACATCTAAGACTTTGAGCAACTTAAGCTTATGTAGATTTCTGTTAAAATCCGACGAAGTTATTCTATGCAACCTGCAGCAAGATTATACACAAACTAATTAGAAACAACTCTGTGGGACGGACATATGAAATAGTATATGCATATTATCAAGAAAACGATGTGTGTGTGTGTGTGTGTGTATATATATATATATATATATATACCTCAACAAGAATAAGGATCGAACACTCTCAAAGTCACCGTTTCCGGGGAAATGATTCCAGTCGTCGTGGACCGACAGCCGCCGGATCTTGAGGCTTTTATTTCGAGTCATGGATGCTTGATGAGTGGTATTCTCTTCAGAAAAAATTGATGCAAAATTTCCATCCTTGGATTTCTGGATGATGAACTTGAGGACAAGGTTTAGGACTCTACAATTCTTAGGGCGACCATCGAAATCCCTGCTGGAAACATGAATCAAGTTCCTGTGAATGAGTTCGATGAGGTGTTCCTCCGCCACCTCCTCCGGCGTGCGGTCCTCCGTGGCCACCGCAAAGCCTTCCGCCACCCAGAGACGTGTCAGCCTGCCGCGCTCGACGGAGTGATCCTCGGGGAAGATGCTCATGTACAAGAAACAGCACTGGAGACTGCTGGGGAGATCCATGTAGCTGCGGAGGAGAGCGTGGTTGATGAGAGACAGATGGGAAGATTTCCTTATTTCACTACCAAAGTTAGTGTGGAATTTCTCCCATTCGTACGGTATCCGTTGCTTCTGCGCGAGTGCACCGGCGACTGCATTGATCGCAAGGGGCAGTCCTTCGCATCTGGTCACAATCATCCGAGCGATATCCTTCAAATCTAGAGGGCATTCTCCTCTGCAGTTGGTGAAGGCCCGACTGCAGAAGAGCCTCCACGCGTCTGGTTGGACTAGACCGTCGAGGCTGTATACGTGATGGTGAGTCGAGGCCAGATTGGAGTGCCTTGTCGTCACGACTATTCTGCTGCCACGATTGGAGTTGGGGAATGCGTCCTTCAAGATGCTCCAATCTTGGGGTTTGGAGACGTCATCAAGAACGACTAGGTACTTCTTCCCGATAAGGAATTCCTGCAGTCTGGTTAGGTCATCTTCAGCCGGAGGGGAGCAGTGTTCCAGCTTCCTCAGATCGGAGAGTTGCATCAGCAGATTATGGCAAATATAGTTAACGTGAGGACGGTGAGAGAAGCAAACCCAAGCGCAACAATCGAATTGGGAGCGAACACGTCGATCCCAGAAGATGTTCTTGGCCAAAGAAGTCTTCCCGGAGCCAGGAGGGCCATCAACAGCTACAGTAACCAGCATCTTCTCCCGATTATCTACCAATCTAGCCATGAGCTCCTTTCTGGGAATCTCATAGCCAATCATCTCGTCATCAGTGAGGAGAGGACTCACCCTAATGATGTATGAGAGGGAGGTAGAGTTGGAGGAGGAAGATCCATCACCGAGAGCTGCGGTCTGTTGAGTAATATCTGTTATATCAGTTCTGATCTTTTTTAATTTGCCGGAGACTCCATGGAGAGGGAGACCGTGGTACAAGGTGTGGAAGGAGGCGTGAATGGTGCGAATGGCCTGGTGTTGGTGAAAAGTATATGGCGGGGAGTGGAGGAGGAACAAGTCGAGGACATCTTCGATGTCGTAGGCGAGCTTTCCAGCTTTGTCGACGAGATCTAGATGCCTCTTGCTGGTGTCGCCGCCGCCGCCTCGGTGGTCTTCCAAGAAAGCCTTGATACGGCTGAGCCAGCTCTCCATGCTTCTGATATCATCCTCTTTTATGTCTCTGGGGAGACTCAGCCTGCTGAGGAGAGGTACGATGATCTGAATTAAACCCAACGTGGTCGCCACAGCCAACTCCGCCATGGTTGCAGCTACCTCTCTTTCTTTGCTAATTAATGGTGGTAGTGGTGACTCTCTTGTCAAGACAA
The DNA here is from genome assembly GCA_026898415.1 of Leonotis leonurus. Lineage (NCBI taxonomy): Eukaryota > Viridiplantae > Streptophyta > Magnoliopsida > Lamiales > Lamiaceae > Leonotis > Leonotis leonurus. Next base: position 712,293 of record JAPKLX010000148.1, on the reverse strand, counting down.
ATTCCAACTTTGTGACTTAGACTGGTGTAATAGAACGTAAATTCATGGAAAGAGAGGGGAAGATGCAGCCAATTTGTTTTAATTTGTCGGTTGTGAGCCATTCAATATTTTATCATATTCACGCATGCAATGCAACTTGTTTTCGAGGGTGTTAGCTAACCGTTGTTAAAATTGTCACATGGCAACTTGCTTTTGGTTGTTGGTGTGACATATTCACATTTAATTTTCAATTCTATTGTCTAATGCTATAACATCTCGTGTTGTATTAATGTGATTAGACACGTGTTATAATTAATAGATTAAGATTCAATATATATATATATATATATATATATATATATAGGATGGAGTTCAAATAAAAAAGAACATTAAGGTATAAAATAGGAAATGATCTGGGCCTTAGATTTTCATGATCGGACGGTTGAGATCTTGACCGAAAAATGCATTGCTTTTAACTATGAAATGCATTGTGAAAATGTAATTTGAGTCATGCATTGCATTTAACTATGAAATGCATTGTATTTAACTATGAAATGCATTGTTTTTTGAACGCATAACCGCCCACTTCAAATTTTACGAAAATAACCTTATGTATATATAATGGCGCGATTTTTGTTTTAATCAGGGCCGTCGGATGGTGTTGATCTAATGGCCCAGATCATTTCCTATTTTATACTTTAATGTCCCTTTTTATTAGAACCACTCCCTATATATATATATATATATATATATATATAGGAAATACTGTAGGAACATAGGGAATTCAACATACTGCAGAAGAGTCCTAAAGTGAATTCCTAAACGACTAAAGTTCTCTATCATGTAAAGTCCGAAGCATTGATGTGATGAAGATGACGAATCACTAACCTGGAAACGCCATGTAACAGTGCGGAAGAGGATTGAGGTGTGGGATGGTCTTCCAGGGGATGATCACCTTAGTTTTCCTTATGCACCGTTCTGATGGGGGAGAACAGAAGTCAACGTATCGGTATGATTCCCCTGGGGACCACCCATATTTTATTAAAACAACTTATTTGTAATTGCAAGTCAGCCCCTCAACAACTTAGCAATTACACTATAGGATTATATACTTATATAATAGCAAATAACACATTTTAATGTATAAGTGACCATACTTATGAGATTAATAGAAATTAATCTAACAATCTCCCACTTGGGCACAATATACAACAGCCTTGACAATGTGTTATGACCAGAAAAGCGCTTAAACCAAAATGCTATTATATATGATGTATATAAACAATCTCGTCCATTGACTGCACTCATACAAGGACTAAAGCAGCGTTCATCAAATATAGCTCGACTAGACTGACAGTAATCACATGCACAAATACAATCAAACGACATAGATCACATGGTATAACGAAAATCAGATTTAGAATCTATTTTCGAATGGTCCTCTTTAAACCTTTAAACTTTAGATGAAGGCAAATGAATACAAAATAAGCAACATAATTGAAATCTTGATCAAGATAGAACTTCATTAAAGGTGAAGTAAGTGTGTTGCAACAACAAAACGCAAACAAAAGTATCGATAAGCAACAAAATGCAGCTCCCACTGAATCTATACAATCTCATCTAATGATGATAATCCCATATTAGCTACATGCTCATGAAAGACCTTAGGCACTAGGGCCTTAGTAAACGGATCCGCAATCATGGAGCCAGTTCCGATATGCTCAATCGATATCAGCTTATTCTGAACCTTCTCTTTCACAACCAGGAACTTGATGTCGATGTGCTTCGACTTTGAACAGCTCCTATTGTTGTTAGAATACAGGACTGCTGATTTATTGTCACAATAAATCTTAAGTGGTCTTTCGATTGTTTCCACAATGCGCAGCCCAGTGACAAAGTTCTTCAGCCAGATCCCGTGATCTGTAGCTTGATAACATGCTACAAATTCTGCTTCCATTGTGGAAGAAGCTACAAGTGTCTGCTTGACACTTTTCCAAGATATAGCTCCTCCAGCCAGCAGATAGACATATCCAGAAGTGGATTTCTTACTGTCTTGACAACCAGCAAAGTCAGAATCGGAGTATCCAATGACCTCCAGGTTATCTGACCTTCTGTAGATTAGCATGTAATCTTTTGTTCCTTGTAAATATCTGAAAATCCTCTTGGCTGCTCTCCAGTGAGTCATCCCATGATCACTTAGATATCTACCTAGCATTCCTACTATGTACGCAATATCCGGACGCGTACATACCTGAGCATACATTAAACTTCCTATTGCCGAAGCATAAGGAATGTTTTGCATCTGTTGAATTTCAAGATTGGTCTTACGACACTGAGAAAGACTAAACTTTTCTCCTTTAGATACAGGGGTATCAACTGGTCTACTACCTTGCATACTAAACCTCTTTAATATCTTTTCGATATAACTCTTTTGTGACAATCCAAGTACACCTTTAGATCTATTACAGTGTATCTGAATTCCTAATACAAAAGAAGCTTCCCCAAGATCTTTCATCTCGAAGTTCTCAGAGAGAAATCTCTTAGTATCCTTAAGGAAGTTCAAGTCATTGGAGGCTAGTAAGATATCTACATATAGAACCAGAAGTACAAATTTACTCCCACTGAACTTATGATATACACAATCCTCAACTACGTTCATCTCAAAACCAAATGAGAGAACTACTTCATGAAATTTGTGATACCATTGACGAGAAGCTTGCTTGAGCCCGTAGATGGATTTCTTTAATTTACAAACAATTTCTTTCGAGTCACCTTTTTCAAAGTGCTCTGGTTGTTTCATATAGATCGTTTCTTCAATGTCTCCATTGAGAAACGCAGTTTTAACATCCATCTGATGTAGCTCAAGATCAAAATGAGCAACTAAAGCCATGATTATTCTAAATGAGTCTTTCGATGAAACCAGAGAGAAAGTCTCAGAATAATCTACACCTTCTTTCTGAGTATATCCTTTAGCAACAAGACGTGCTTTATATCTTTCCACTTTACCTTTTGCATCCCTTTTGGTTTTAAATATCCATTTACAACCAATTGGTCTTGCACCTGATGGTAATGGGACAAGATCCCATACTTGATTGTCTTGCATAGACTTGTACTCTTCATTCATAGCTTCAATCCATTGAGCAGAGTGTTCATCTTGCATGGCCTGACGGAAAGTGACAGGGTCGTTTTCCATCAGTCCATTAGATTCCTCAGCTTCCATGAGGTACACTTCATAATCCTCAGGAATGGCACTCCGTCTCTCTCTAGTGGATCTCCTCAATTGTAATTGAGGTTGCTCTACAGGTTGCTCTATAGGTTGTTCTTGAGGTTGTTGACTTTGATCCAATTGAATGGGGATATTCTCAATGATATCACCTCGAGGTACATTCTCATCTGCTTCTCGAGTAATGAAAGGTACGAGAACCTGAACACTACTAGAAGCAGCAGCACTGCTTGATGCAGTAGTAGGATTCATATTTGAATCCTCCTCAAAAGTAATATCCCTTATTCTATTTCTTCCCCCAAAGTCAATATCCTCAAAGAACGAGGCAATTCCCATCTCAAATATATTTCTAGATGTGGGATCATAAAATTTAAAACCCCTTGAGTGTTCAGAGTATCCTATGAAGTAGCTGCTAACTGTTTTGGGGTCCAATTTCTTTTCATGAGGCCTGTAAGGCCTTGCTTCAGCTGGACAGCCCCAAATATGCAAGTGCTTAAGACTGGGCTTTCGACCAGTCCATAGCTCATAAGGTGTTTTAGTAGCAGCCTTATTTGGTACTCTATTTAGGATATAAGCTGCTGTCTTTAGTGCTTCTCCCCAGAGAGACTCAGGTAAGGTAGAATGAGCTATCATACTCCTTACCATATCCTTAAGAGTCCTGTTGCGTCTCTCAGATACTCCATTCATGCTTGGTGTACCAGGTATAGTATACTGAGGGACAATTCCGGATTCCTCTAGGAATTTAGCAAAAGGGCCAGGACGTTGTTCACCTGAGCCGTCATATCTACCATAGTATTCACCACCACGGTCAGATCTAACAGCCTTAATGGTTTTGTTAAGTTGATTTTCAACTTCAGCTTTAAAAGCTTTGAACACGTCAATAGATTAACTCTTTTCATGTATGAGATACAGGTAGTCATATCTTGAGAAGTCATCTATAAAAGAGATGAAATACTGTTGGCCATTCCAAAAAGCTGTAGGGAAAGGGCCACATATATCAGTATGTATCAACTCTAAGACTTCTGTAGCTCTATAGGCTCCTAGTTTCTTTTGTTTGGTCTGTTTCCCCTTTATACATTCAACACAGACATTATAATCCGTGAAATCAAGAGGATCTAAAATTCCATCTGACACTAAACGCTCAACTCTATTTCTAGAGATGTGTCCTAGGCGTTTGTGCCATAAGTTTGCAGATGTTTCCTTATTTATCTTTCTTTTAGTACCTTTAGATTCCACATGCAGGTTTTCATTGTAGGAAGATATAGTTTCCAACAAATATAGATTATCATAAGAGTTAAGATAACCAGATCCAACAACCATAAAATTAAAAGACAATGTAAATTATTTGTTTCCAAAAGAACAAGTGTAACCAAATTTGTCCAATAAACAAACAGAAATCAAATTCCGTCTAAATGATGGTACAACATAAGTGTCTTTCAAATCTAGAAAATATCCGGTTCCTAACATTAATCTAAAGTGTCCTATAGCTTCCACTTCAACCGACTTTCCATCTCCAACGTAGATGTGTCTCTCAACATCACTCGGTCTTCGGTAGCTTAGGCAACCCTGCATAGAAATACTAATGTGAGTGGTAGCACCTGAATCCAACCACCAAGTATTTCTAGGTACTGAAGATAAATTAACTTCAGAACAGACCAAAGCAAAGACTATACCTTTCTTAGCACGCCAATCATGGTACTTAGTACAGTCTTTCTTCACGTGATCCGGCTTCTTGCAGAAGAAACAATTCATTTCCTTAGCTTGTTTCTTCTTAGTCGGTCCCTTATCAGCAGCTTGTTTCTCAGACAGCCTTTTCTTGCCTTTACCCTTAGAGGTCGTTGCCACATGGGCACTTTCAGTTTGCTCTCTCTTAAGCTTTTCCTCCTCTTGAACACACTGAGAAATGAGCTCGTTAGGAGTCCATTTCTCCTTTTGATAGTTGTAGCTAGTCTTAAACTGGCTAAACTGAGGAGGTAGAGAGATCAAGGCCATAAGTACCAGGAAATCATCAGTGAATTCCATTTTCAAAGCCTTAAGCTTTGAAGCGATGTTAAACATCTCCATAAGGTACTCCCTAATACTTCCTTTTCCTTTATATCTCATCGACGTAAGATTCGAAAGAAGAGACATCAACTCTATTTTGTCATTTTTGGCAAAACACTGTTCGAATTCTTCAAGGAAGACTTTGGCCGAACTGACCTTTTCAATGTCATGACCTCTGAAGGCCTCTGGGATACTATTAAGCATGATCATCATACTTAGTCTATTAGAACGGTCCCACCTCTCAACCTCCTTTCTTTGTTCAGGAGTACTTTCCTCAGTGAGAGGTGCGGGTTGTTCAGTCCGAAAGACCAAGTCTAGATCCATGCAACCCAGCATGATCAAAAGGTGTCTTTTCCAATCTTTAAAGTTTGTCCCATTTAACATGGGAGGTGGGTTAATGCCAGAAGATAAAGTATTTCCGGATGACATATTAGCTGAATTGAACAAAAAAATAAAAACTTAATCAGAAAACATAAATGAATAAATTACGCACAACATAGAAACTTGAGGTCCTAACTAATGGTCAATAGGTTTTATCCCCATCCGAGATACCAAGCGCACCACCAATGTCTATCCTTTGGGCTTCAACATTGACTGCAAGCGGTACTCTCGATGTAGTGATCAAGTGATGATAGTAAGGACGTGTCGAACAACAAACAGTCTTTGGACCGTTTTATTGAACACACAAGTTCAACTAGATTACTATCACTCACTTATCTCCACAGTATGCATAGTCAACTCGGCCAAATGTGGATCTTCCTTTGGGCCGATCACACAAACGCATGAATTGAAAACGCAAAACAACCATATATAGGGCTAGATGTAGTAGTCTCCACAAAAGAGGTCACTTTGGCGACGTATTGCTTCAACTAAAACACCTAGAAAACACATACGGAATAATAAAATAAAAAAAATTGTTGTCGCCCACCGTAAGTGAGGTCAGCGACCGCGAGGCACCCAGCGGTCGCTGACTTCACGTTCTGTATTGAAATTATGCAGGGTCAGCGGCCGCGTACACCGCAGCGGTCGCTGACCGAAGTTTCTGTACCATAACGAGCAAATCAGCGGCCGCTGACAACTCAGCGGTCGCTGACCTCACTCACGTAAAATAATAATAAGAAATTTGATGTCAGCGGTCGCTGACCTGGACCTTCGGTACATCGTGATTCAGCGACTCAAAAACGCCGTTTTGACCGGAATGGGCATCAATTAGCAGCGTAAACAGGAAATTAATGAGATTAAACCCCAATTAAACCCTTCCCCACATGAAAGGAACATAAAACACATGATTTTACACCCAATAATGCCCTAAATCATGAAATAGGAGAATTCCTAAATGATACAGCGGAAGAACAAATAATCAGAATTCTCCCAAAATTCAAAGCGTAAAATCATGGAGGATCAATAGCATCATCACATAATGTCCTAATCTCAGACTAACATGGATAGAGTGCCTCTGATACCACTTGTAGGAACATAGGGAATTCAACATACTGCAGAAGAGTCCTAAAGTGAATTCCTAAACGACTAAAGTTCTCTATCATGTAAAGTCCGAAGCATTGATGTGATGAAGATGACGAATCACTAACCTGGAAACGCCATGTAACAGTGCGGAAGAGGATTGAGGTGTGGGATGGTCTTCCAGGGGATGATCACCTTAGTTTTCCTTATGCACCGTTCTGATGGGGGAGAACAGAAGTCAACGTATCGGTATGATTCCCCTGGGGACCACCCATATTTTATTAAAACAACTTATTTGTAATTGCAAGTCAGCCCCTCAACAACTTAGCAATTACACTATAGGATTATATACTTATATAATAGCAAATAACACATTTTAATGTATAAGTGACCATACTTATGAGATTAATAGAAATTAATCTAACAAATACATCAAATGAGAATAACATTTTTGGTGAGAAATAAGAATGAATCTATACTTTTAATTTATTATGATCTATGGCTTATATTAAACCTTTATTTTATGGAGTATAATTTATATGCTTATGTCATTTATGTGGCATCAGGGTTAATATTGTAATCTTAAATTGGAGTGTAACCCATTACATCCTTAAATGGTGGGATTTGATAAGTTTTATAAATAGTAAACTATAATGATATCATTTAATTTTTCTCAATAAAAATGGCCGGTTAATTTACATTATCATGTGATGCTTATTTGCTCTTTTATTTATTGCAAAATTCATTATCAAAATTAATATTGCATTATATTTTTCTTTTACAAAATTGTGTTTCTATTTAATGCAAATCGAATATTTTTAATGCATGTAAATAAACTTAATATACAAAAAAAATATTATAATTATTTTTAAAATGTAGGAATATTAAATATTAAATTATAATAATTAATCATTATATTTCTTTCTCAATAAATTAATGTTATTAGAATTAATCCTCTATTCGCGACATAAATAATTTAACATTTTTGCGACTGATGTAGCATGTCATGTAGATAAATATTAGAAGGGGATAAATATTTTTCGTAATTAGAATGTATTATTCTTCAATTTTATTTGTTGATAATGGATTGCGTTTTAATTAAAGGTGCATATATCCATTTATATGTTATGCATCAATGAACAACAATGCCTATATTTGGTTCATTAATTACAACATCCTATACACAAAAACATAAATAACATGCATAGTTTACTAACATTTGATGCATAATCATAATTCGTGCTTAAAGCATGCATCAAATAGCAATCTTTTATGCATCAATTCATAGCTAACTATGTGAGAATTATGCAATAAAATATATAGATATTTGCATTAAAAATTACATAATTATTAATCAAATACTCCAAAACTAATGCAATACGTTAAGCATATGCATCAATATGCACTTACAAATAAGAGAATTATGCATCATAATATATAATTAAATGCATCAATAATATCCTAATATTTATCAAATACCCAACTAAATATTATTAAAGTCATGTGTTGAATAACAAACTTAGCATCATTTGAAATTTAAATTTGTAACCTTTTGGTAACATTATTTATTACTAATTTCTCAATGGATGATGTGACGAGTAAATATGTAGAGAAAAAAAAAACTACAGCAAGAAAAATTTAAAGACCAAATAAACTCATAAATAGTAAATTATTATGTTTATTTTCATAAGTTAATGTAATATTGCCTTGAATTTTTTCATTAAAAGAATTTTACAAACCAACACTCTCCAATTTAAATTTTTGCATTTGATTTTACTTGAAATTTATTATCTTTTATAGATTAAATATTTGTTTTTGTTAAACTAATACATCAAAATTCAAATTTTTTTTCCTTGCATGCATGCACTTATAACATATTGATGCATTAATATACTAATATAATGCATTTTGTTAGATTGTGTTATGCAAAAAATATACAACATTTGTTGTTCATTAAATTATTATGTCTCTCCTATTAAGAAAAAGAATAGCAAAAAAAATATTTTATTATATGATTTGATTAATAACATATTATCGATGCATGCAAAAAATAAAAATGTAATAATGATTACATAATTAAATGAGTAAAAAAAGAAAGAAAGAAGACATTTGATAGGCATACAAAAAAGAAATTAATAATGAATCTAGCGTGCAATGGGGTATGGTGAGCATGGGGTGAGGATTTTTTTTGGTAATGCTATAATTTAGAGATTTTGTAGATATGGTAAGAAATAAATTTCACCTTATTACCCTTTTACGTTATAAAGGTGTAAGATATTTTTTAAAATATCTTTTTAATGCATGAAATCTAACCAAACAATTATTTAAGATCCATGGTTGTTATTCATTCTTATTTCTCATTTTAAAATCCATTCTCATGTGAACCACCCCCTATATATATATGTATGTGTGTGTGTGTGTTTTTTTTTTCTTATATATACATTAAGTTAAATCTTAAATTTTAATCAAGACATGTATCAATATAGTTTGTGTTAATGTAACACGAGATGTCACACGATTAGACAATAGAAGATCTTATAAATTTTGTGACTGTTTTTCTCTTTTATTTATTCACAATGTAAAGAAAATTAATATATATACATACACACACGAAAATGGGCAGAAGCTTTCTTTCTTAGAAATTGCATTATGCAACTTCACAAGAATTTCACTACAAATGAAATGGAAAATAACATCAGATTATTTCGTCGTTGTTCACACACAATCCGTCATTGATATTTTTGTCATTGCGAATTAACGACAGACTCAAAATATCTTTGGTTTGGTAGTCGCTAAACTAGATCAACGAAGATTTTGAATCCGTCGTTAAATAATGATGAATTGATCAACGACGAATTCATAATTCATCGTAATTTAGTTTAGAATATTCTGTCGCAATTATGTCACTAATTTGTCATTTTTTTGTAATTATTTTAAAAGTAATTTTTTCTGTTTTTTTAACGAACCTATTATTAAAAAAACATTCCAATCATCTAATAACACTACGATATGTTTGATAAATTATTAACATTATGATATGTTTCATCCAACAAACTACAATCATATACACCAATTGATATTCAATACTTAACAACTCACATATATACATGTATGTTGCATGAATTGTTTACATGGTTTAAAATGATGATTGGAGAAGCTAGTTTCCCAATTTTAAGTATGTTATTATGAGAATATAATTACAAGAGTACGTACTACTTGAAATGGGAATCTTGATAATAAAATCAACAACTTGAATGACAAGTTGGAGATTAGTCTTACATTATTATTGTATGTATAGACATGCATACATAATTAATTCCACAAGAGGCAAGATGACCAACCAATTAAGTGCAAGTTGATATATATGTGTGTGTGTGTAATGATAGGGAATGGATCGAATGAGAACTAATCCATAGATAGGAATTAGAATCAATCTAGACCGTTAATCTTTGTATAATCTATGGTCCAGATTAATTGTGCATCAAACTTATGCATTCAATGCATTAAAATTATAATGTATTGATTAATGAATAAAAATACATTATCATGTTATGCAATAAGATTTTACGTGTAATGCATCAAAATAATGTGTAGATGCATGGGTTTTAGTTTCTATATTACTTTCTATATAAGACTTGATTAATGATAATATTAAAGTTGGCTAACAACTTCCAATCCCAAACAAATTGGGCATAATATATATATATATATATATATATTCTTTCCCTCAGTTTCCTTGAATGTAATTTGGTCTATTTTAGTTATACTATAGGTCAAGTCAGTGAAATGAAACAATAAATATAATTGTACCATTGTCTGAAAGTTGGAATTTGTCTAGGGCTAAGAACATGACAAGAAGTTTCCAACAAACTTCCAAGCTAATTAATTAATTGAGCAAGTGAATTTTTCAAAATTTTATGAATGTTGGGAAGAAAAAGAAGCACTCCATTAGTGATTAGCTAAAGAAAGAGAGCTATCTAGCTAGGGTGAGAAAATAAGCTAGCTAGAACAAGCACCAATATTAATATGTATTGATTTTTAAAATTTTATTATTTATCTACATAATATATCATATTAATCGTAGACATATTAAATTATGTATGCAGTAAATAAGTGATATTTTTTATATGCAAATATAGGAGAGTGTGATATATATATATATATATATATATATATATATATAATGTAGATCATATAGAAAATGACTTTTTAGTAGGACATAGGAAACAATCATAGTCATTCAATTATAAGATCTAACGGTTCATATTATATCATTAATTCTCGATTTTTAAATCAATAAAATAGTGCAGAAATAGAATCATTAGGTTATATAAGTAAATTTATGTAGGAGAGAGAATAACAAAACAAATTATCGGTTGCATGATATGAGATTTTTCAGGAAGTAAATTTCCTCTTTCCATAACCGCCGCACATGCATAATAATGGGATATTCAGTTTCCATAATTATGAGATTACCGAATTTAAGAGAGAATTGCTAGAAGATTAAACAATATTAATTTGTTCCTGTAACTGGAGTCGACGAACTTGATGGAAGGGGGAAGTCAAGGTATGTGTTAATTGTAAATAATAAACTAGTTTTAATTGAATTGTTATAATATAATTGAAGTGAAATCAATAACCTTTGCATCGTCTTTATATAAAAGTCTTTTTCAGGGAAGTTGAATTTGTTATAAATTTAGTTTAATACCAAAACATTTATTTAATATGAAACAAAGTTTTATTTTTGTTTCATTTGCATATTCAACTATAAGTACTGTTTAGTATTTGATATCGATGTGATATTTTTTTAACTTAATTATCTTTTGTTATATTGTCATTTTACTGATAATGCAATAATATGTATTGATATATAAATTAGTTTATGCGTAATATTATGTGTTATAATGCATTAATCTAATGATCATTATGCATTGTTTAAACATTTGATTGTGATGCATTTGTAATTACATTTATATGTAGAATTGCATTGTAATAAACTTACAGTTGCACTATATACATGATAGGAATGCATTTATACCTTACATGTAATTATAGTGCATTTGTAATTTATGGAATTGAACTACCTTTATATGTAGAATTGCATTGTAATAAACTTACAATTGCACTATATAAATGATACGAATGCATTTATACATTTTTTGTTTCTATTGTCTTTTTTTTAAGTGGGATTTATATCTTTTTATGTTTTTTGTTTCATCAGTTGTTATGACTCTTCTTCGAGAGGTAGCAATTCTTTTCGGACCAACTTGCACCGATACTTGACTAGGTCTGGACGGAGTTACGAAGTCTTTGTCATCGTCGCCGGTCACCGTACGTCGCCCTGATCTTCTCAAAGTTGTGGGATGCATCGTTGGGAAGGGTGAGGTGGGGGATTTTTTGGCAAAAGGAAAAAGATTTTGGTGGTTGAGTGTGGGAAGGAAAGTTACATTTTCTCAATTTCGTAATTAACGGGGACAGATAAGTGTTTGAATTAATGTTGCAAACCGTCAATTGTTATGTTACGTAAATACCCTTGTTGCACTGTTGTTAAACAATGCAACGGCTGAAGCAGTTAAACACACGTTTTTTTGGGGATTGGATATCAGCCGTTGGATTTAATTCAATAAATGGTCAGGATCATTTCCTATTTTATACCATTTGATCACTTTCTACCTGAAACCATCCCATATATAATGTAGATCATATAGAAAGTGATTTTTCAATAGAAAATAGGAAGTAATCTTAATTGTCCATAATTGAGATTGTGTGATGTCCATTTGATCGAATATATTGGAATTTTAAATTAATAAAATATTCCATAAATATCACTCGAAGGTTCAATATGTAATTTTGATATGATAGAGAAAAATTATATATTTTATAGTTATAAAATTCTGTATTTTTTAAGGAGTGATAATAAAGAATATTGTTTCTTTCCATAAGTATCGATAGATCCATTATCTCGGATATGTCGCCTACTCCTTCCTCTCCTCCTCCGCCGCCGCACTTGCAGGGTCGTCGATGCCGCCTCTCTCTAACTAGTGACATGACAATTTTCATAATAGTAAAAGTATTAGGAAGCAAGGGAGTGTGCTTACACTATGTTGGAATGGGGAACAACGATTACCTCAACAATTATCTCCCAAAATACTACTCTTCCGCCCCAATTTACACCCCCAAACAGTTTGCCGCATTTCTTATCGAAAAATACTCCACTCCGAGTAAGATCTCTCTCTCTCCATCTTTCCCCTTCATCTTCTTCTTCCTTGATGAAGAGCTTCGACGACATCGAGTGCTTGCAAAATCTGTCGCAGGTGGATTTGTGCATGAAGATCGGGGAGTTCAATGCGCTAATCGTGCGGAGCGGCACAAAGGCCACCCGTCAAGTTTTTTAAGCGGCGAAGGGGAAGCTAAAGGTGATAGGATGCGCTGGCGTTGAGATTGTATCGCGCCTAGTTGAATAAATCGGTCCACTTTTTATGTTGCACCGCATATATATGTGGATTGCATTATCATATACGTGTAAATTATAATGTTATTTCATCTTTGTACCGTTAATAATATTATATTGCACCGCATATACATGTGAATTGCATTGACATATACAGGTAAATTGCATTGTCGTTTATAACGTAATGCGTCGAGTGGTTTTTGGTTGCGTTTCCCAATTAAATTTTTCATAATTCGAAATTAGGAGGAATTTTCAAATATTTTTGGAAGATTATACTATCCCATAAATTTCTCCAACTACCAAAAATTAAATGGTATTATAATATATATATATATATAGGGGATGATTATAATGAAAATAGATCTGCTTGTGTTAACTAAAAATACATCTGAACCATCCATAATTTTCATCCAATGGATATAATTAAACTATACCCTAATCAATAAACCCTAGTCAGAAAGAATAACAAATTCACTATTTTTAGTGATAAAATATTTTAAATAAGATATATACCAAAATTATCTTTTAGTCTGCACCACTGATCTAAATAATTCAACAGTCAATATTTATTTTTAGTTAACTCATACAGAACCATTTTTACTTGATCGCTTCCCTATATATATATATATATATATATAGGGAATTGATTAAATGAAAACTAATCCTCTAATCCTTAGACAGAAACTAGAAACTAATTTGAATCGTTGATCTTTGTGTAATTTATAGTCCAAACTAATTATGCATAGAATGCATTGAAATTATAATGCATTGATTAATGAATAAAAATGCATTATCATTTTATGCAATAACATTATATGTGTAATGCATCAAAATAATATGTTGGATGCATAGGTTAAGAGAAGGTAAATAGTAAAAAATAGGAAATGATCTTGTCCCTCTATTACAATAGATCTAATGATTGTGATCCATCCCTTAATTTTCAAAAAATATGTTTGTGTGTGTGTGACATCGTTAAATTACAATGCAAGGACATTTAAGTAAAAAATTTGGCAGTTCTAATAGGAAAGAGAAAAACTTTCTCAACCGTCGTTTGTTTATTATTGCACTGTATAGTCATGTAATGAGCATTATATATATGTAGTGTTCCACTGTATAGTAATGCAATTTACATTATATATATATATAAATAAATATATATATTTATATATATAGGGAAGAGATCAAATAAAAATGATTTTGTATATTTAAAAAATTATGATATAAATGTGTGAAAATAAATTAAATGATAAGTATATTTTATGTGTGTATATATATAATTCCCTTTAAATCAGATAACAAAACAAAAGTAATATAAATATTACTTGGTGCGTTGCATTTGAAAATTGGAATTCTTCCTTTACACACAGATTTAGAATGCGGTCGTGACATGTTATATGTTGATGAACTTGATGGAGCATGTGATGAATCTGATGCTATATGTTGATTCTGATGCTATATGTAGTAAGTTATGATGTAAGTTGTGATGTTATATGTGTGATGGAGCAATCTGAGGTAAGCTGTGTTGGTGCATGATTATGTGTTGGCAATATCTGAATTGTGTTGAATCTGATTTTAGTAAAGGTAAGTTATAGATTCATCATTTAAGTGGCAACAAAATGCACAAAAATAAAGTTGCACTACAATCAAGAGTACACTTAAATGATGTGTTACTCTTGATGTATTAGTGCATACAAAAAACCACATTTCTTATAACTTATGAACCTATACAAAAGTTGTCTTGAATCCCAAAGCACCTTCAAAGCTACCCATCTATCCCTTCATACCCTTGTATCCCATCTATTTCCAAAGCCTTGATAATCTCCCCTATTCCTTCAAAGTTGTTCATCTCAATTAAGTAGTGCAAACACTCTTTAGCTAGTTCAAGTGGAACCTCTAAGCTAATTGGCAAAGCCTCAACCCTTCTTAATGCATCATTTCCCATATGTGGAATCTTGTAATTGTTTTGGCCTTTAACTTTCATGATCTCCATCATACAGCCCTGAGATGAAGCTATATTCTGAGATGTAAAACACTCTAAACTCATTTCATTCAATGTTGTGCATTAAATACAACAGTTTGCAATCAATACCTGATTTATCAAACATGATTTAACTACAGTTTTTGTGACTGTGTCTATGGATTTAGTCTCTAATGCTCCTCTTGGCCTATGCTTGCTTCTTCTCTTTGTTGCCACTTGCTTGGTGAATGGGAATATCCCAATTTTCCCATCGAATAGCACTTCACCATTTTCTGCAATATGTGGTCTTGCAACTGCACACATGAACATTACTTTACGAATTAAACTTTTATGCTTACATGTTCTATGTGGCTCTAGTTCTTGAGGTGCTAAGTAGAACCTCCTCTTATCTCTTGTAATGAAGAACCATTTCTCATCAATATGCACCACATTGTGCATGTTTCTAAACCTTAACCGATTCAATATTGAATCGAGATCTATAGACTCGAGACTAAATCGTATTCGTAGTAGCTTATTCGGAGCTGTTAAGTCGGGCTTCAAAGTTGAAGTGTGACCTCTGAGATATCTTGATTGACCTACCTCCAAACACTTGTTGAACCACACTTTAAACCCAAAGCAATAGATCTCAAGCTACCTCTTTTACTTAGCTCAAGAGAAGCCAAAACATTAAGGTCAAGTAGTTTAGGATCTGTTTTTTTCTAAGTTTCTTACCACTTTCAACATGTATAGCTAATCATTCACTTCTTTGTTGTTTTGCAGCACTCCAAAGACGATTAACGGTGGATCTCGACACTCCGAAATGCTCATCGGCCTACTTCATTCTCCCTCTCCGAGGCTTCCCGTTGTTGCTGCCTTCAAGAACGATTTGCACTATAAGGTTTCTCTCTTTAGTAGAGATATCCTTCTTCACTATTTTAATTTAAGAGTATAGCTATAGAATGTTTAGTGATGAAGAATCTGAAATGATGACTTATTATTGTGTAACTCTTTATTTA
This sequence comes from Leonotis leonurus, assembly GCA_026898415.1. Classification (NCBI taxonomy): domain Eukaryota; kingdom Viridiplantae; phylum Streptophyta; class Magnoliopsida; order Lamiales; family Lamiaceae; genus Leonotis; species Leonotis leonurus. The sequence goes on along the minus strand of JAPKLX010000148.1, from coordinate 696,163 downwards.
AATATTGTTTATGGTGGGAAAGTTGAAGTTGTAAAACATTTGGTTTGGTTTTGGTGAAAATATAAACTGCCGCCTAAAATTTGGGTTTGGCTTAAGTTTGGATAACTTCGCAATCAAGAGTTTCACTCCTTTCTTTAATGTTTAGCAAGTTTTAAAATAATTTCCGTATTGTTTAATTTGTGTATTGTTTAAATTTTGTATTGTTTAACATTTCTTAATTCATTTAATAATTACTCTGAATTTTAAGGTTATTAAAAAATTAAAAATGAATTTTTTATTCAGTTAATTAATTAAAAAATTAAATTAATTCAATAAATAATTAAATTAAAAAAAATGAATTTTTATTAAGTTTGTATTATTATTCATTTTAATAAACATTACAAAACCACTAAATAACTCTAATCACAACTACTTTGTCTTAATTTTCGTATCAAATAAGTAGGAACTGAGGGAGTATATTTTATGAAATAAAAAAATAAACAAATGTAAAAGTCACGTCAGCTAGCGAAGCGAGCAAGAGAACCATTTGACAGTGAAGGAATGAATGAGCGATCTTCACCATCGTTGCTTCAACATGGAGCAATTGCATCGCAAATGACTCGAATTTGAGACATATCATCTTATACATTAACCTTGTACCACTAGACCATGCACACAATATAATTAATTAGTTCAAGTTAGAATCACTTCTTCCAAACGGTGCTTGAAAAATGGGCTAATTAATCTCTATATTTAGCGAATTATCCTCAATATAAAGCAAAATTTTTGTATGATAAATAAATAAATATATATATATATATATATATATAATGTAGATCATATAGAAAGTGAATTTTCAGTGGGAAATAAGAAGCAATCTTGACCGTCCATAATTGAGATCTTATAGCACAAAATTAACTGCTGAATTTCGAATTTTAAATGAATAAAATATTACATAAATATGATTATAAAGATATTTATGTAATTGTACCATGATAGAGAAAATCATATATTTTTATTTTATCTCAATCTTCATATCTCCTCACCTCACACGTCCTCTCTCCTCTGCTCTGACGTCGATGATGAAGAAGGACGGCAACCAATCGCTGCAATCCCACCGCCTCCCGACGCAGTTTCCACCACCGAGGAGACAACGGAACACCACCTGCGAGAGGCAGATCAGCAGTTGAAAGAGGTTATCGAGGATCTGCAGCGCCGCAAGCGGGGACCACTTGGAGTCCTCCACCGCCCGTGCGTTCATGCTGATGAGTCATGTGTCACTCATGCCCTTGACAACGATGATGAGGAAGATCGGGAGGGCGACGGAGCAACAGAGCCAAGAGGGGGTGTGAGCGGCAGCGGCGGCTTCACATCGTTCATAAATGATTATTGCAAAATTGGTTGTTGTTGCACTCGTTGCGTTTCACCACATATACATGTGGATTGCATTGTCATATACGTGTAAATTGCATTGACATATACATGTAAATTGGATTGTCATTCAATCACTTCCAATTTATAATTTGTACATACTGCAATGCATCAATAAATATAACATAATGTATCAAACGTTTGATTGGAATGAAAATGGCGTAAATCGTTATTGCAAGCGGTGGTGAAGTAGTTTCCGATTGCGTTTCCCAATAAAAATTCTCATAATTCAAAAATTATGGTGATTTTTTCAAATATTTTTAGAAGATTATGTTATCCATAAATTTCTACAACTACAAAAAATTAAATGGCATTACAATATATGTATGTATAATGCAAATTGTGTAACTATACATTGCAACACCACATATATATCTAATGTAGATTATGTAACTATATAATGCAACAATAAACAAACGGCGGTTTTCTCTTTCCTTATTGCAGTTGTGAAATTTAGGCATCCATATCAATTTAAATTTCCACAAAAACCGCCCACCAAAACCGCGCAATAAGATAAGTACCAATTTACCCTTGTTGCATGCAACCAGAAATTCGAAAATTAAGGAATCAATTATAGTCATTAGATCCATTTAAATAGACGCTTCGGATCAATTTTTATTTCCTATCGTTTATCCTCTTTTTACCTGAAACCACCCATATTTATATATATATAGAGAGAGAGGAGATCGATGGATCAAATGAAAACAAAATTTTAGGTGAAAACTAGGAACCAATGCACACCATTAATATTCATTAATCAACGACCAGATCTTATAAGAATATATTCTTTAATTAATTATTGAATACAGTTTATTTAACTCAAAAGGTTAATAAAGTCATTGTTATATATTGTAACTATCGCCCACCTTAATTTAAGGGATTCACATTTATTTAATTATGAGAGTTATAGTAATAAGGAAGTATTTCATAAAATACAGTTCATTTTTTTTTAACTTTTCTACGTTAATTTATAATTTTATTATTTATTAAATCAACTATCAACTTATTTAACATTTATAAAATTGAGAATTATTTGCGTTAAATATAGTAATATATGAATTATGATGTATCACTCTCAATAATTTGATGCATTTGAATGTAATATGTAATGCACAAATTTACAATAATTCAAACTAGCAATATAATTCGTCAAATATAATTGTGAACTTTATTTAATATATAATGAATAGAGATTGATCAAATCGGAATTAGTTCTTCTTATGTAGCCGTTAATGTACATTAATCTATAACTCTAATTAATTATGCATCAAATTTATATATATGAGGCATTGAATTACGATGCATTATCATGTGGTGTAATAAAATATAACTTTTGATGCATCAAAATAATTGGTAATATACACAATATTATCATCTGAGAACCAAGTGTTAGGTAAGAACCTACCCCTAATAAACAATGCGTATTTTATTCTTTTTATCATACATAATATTTCTATTTGGATTAATTTGATTCAATTTTGTCATTCGCATTGTTAGATTTTTACTCATGATTTAGCATGACATAAAAATCGATAAATGATCAATTTCTTATAACTTAGAGTTGAGTTAATAAATCTTGATCATCTTAAGTTTTTTGTCCATATTTTATCATCTCTTTCTTCCTTTTGGACTTTTTCCTAATGGTTTATTGTGTGTAATTTTTTGATTTAACATGATATTTTAGAATTATTGATGTATTTAATATTTATATATATGTTAATGCATTTAACATGTATATATGTTGATGCATTTAATATTTATATGTTGATGCATTACATATTTGGCTATGATGCATTAAGTGTTACTTAAGTGTTTTTCAATCAGGTTTTTGTGATTGAATACATGAGGTTTATTAATTTAAATTGGAGTATATTAATTCAAAATTAAGATGTATTATTCCATTTAGGATTTAATAATCTCAATTCCAATTAAAATTAATTTGCTTTGATTGATCATACTATGATATTATATGCACCATAATTTCAAAATATATTGATGCATTTATGTAAGAAATATAATGCATTTGATTCCTTAGATTGATGCACAATTGATTATTTATAATAGGTGGCCGTATTTGAAAAAAAATAAGTTACATAATAATATGTTAACATGAGTTCCTATTGTGAAAATTATGAAAACTTCATATGTATGCTGATATATTAATTATTTATAGTTGATGCGTATGAGAATCCCTTAAAAATAGGTAATATGGATATGGTAAAAATATATTGACTCTTTTGTCCTTTCACTTAGACAAATTAATTGTACAATTTTAAATCTAACCATTAAATTTACATTCATCTAGAGCCAAAAATAGTTCCTAGTTCTTACTTAAGAGGGAGCTCACCCCCATATATATATATATATAGGGGTACATTCCGGTGAGAATTGTAATATCCCGTTATTCTATTAGTAGTTATTATGTATTGAAAATTGGGATAAGAAAATTCCGTTATAAAAATTTAAAATATCGATATTAGTAGCTATTATTGATGCATACTATATTTATATAGTAAAGATAGAAATTAAGTGAGCTCATCTTGAAAATAATAGAGTTATTCAAAATACGATTCAAATAGATTTTTGAAATCTATAATCGAAAATTTGTTCGATTAATAGCTACCAGTTAATTAGAGCTTATAGAATAAATAAGTTAATTAGAATTATTAGATGGAGGTTCGTATTTGAAGAATTAACTATATAGCCAATTAGAAAATAATTATATACTTCTTAGAAGTTTGTATGTAATTAACTAGTAATATCTTAAATACTAAATGCTATGTTATGAAGAATTATGTATAGTATTATCTAGTCTTGATTGAGCAAGATATATTGAAGATAATTATTTATTCACATAAAATAAGTAAATAAATAATAAAATAACAAAACTTATATATATATATGTATATATAGTCGATTAAGTAAAAGATGTGATGGAAATCTGCATTATAGATTTCATACAGAAAGTAGATATCAGATTGGAAAGAAAAGATCATA